>CM076583.1:759988123-760201973 GCA_034641835.2 Pinus albicaulis | reverse complement strand
TAAACCCTTGGGTTTGTTAGTTCTTTTGGTTTATAATATGAATAATAGATCAATGTCATCCATGATCAAATGTCAAATTCTGAAAAATATTGTCTCAGTATGAAAATCACCCATGGCCAACCATGGTCATAGTTAGTCCAACGTCGCATTGTGACAAAAGTTGTCTCGATGTTTAAATCAATTCCCTTGGGTTCACCAATTCCTTTGGTTTATAATTTGTTGGGTAATGGTTCTCCCTTGGTATCACCAATTCCTTTCGTTTATAATATTAAACCCATGGGTTTATTAGTTATTTTGGTTTATAATATGAATAATCGATCAACGTCATCCATGATCATATGTCTCTTTCTGATAAATACTGTATCAATATGAAAATCACCCATGGCGAGGTCCAACGTCGCATTGCGACAAAAATTTTCTCAATGTTTAAATCAATTCCCTTGGGTTCACTAATTCCTTTGGTTTATATTAAACCCTTGGGTTTATTAGTTATTTAGTTTATAATATGAATAAATACGATCGATGTCATCTATGATCAAATGTCACATTCGATAAATATTGTCTCAATATGAAAATCACCCATGGCCAACCTTCCAAGTAGTTGATTGTATAGTATTGTCACAACAATTGTCTCAATGTTTAAATCCAATTCCCTTGGGTTCACTAATTCCTTTGGTTTATAATATTAAACCCTCGGGTTTATTAGTTCTTTTGGTTTATAATATGAATAGTAGATCGATGTCATCCATGATAAATTGCCACATTCTGACAAATATTGTCTCAATATCATTGTGACAACAATTATCTCAATGTTTAAATCAATTCCCTTGGGTTCACCAATTCTTTTGGTTTATAATTTATTGGGTAATGGTTTCTCCCTTGGAGTTCACCAATTCCTTTGGTTTATAATATTAAACCCTTGGGTTTATTAGTTCTTTTGGTTTATAATATGAATAATCGATCAACGTCATCCATGATCATATGTCACATTCTGACAAATATTGTCTCAATATGAAAATCACCCATGGCTAGGTCCAACATCGCATTGTGACGAAAATTGTCTCAATGTTTAAATCAATTCTCTTGGGTTCACAAATTCCTTTGGTTTATAATATTGAACCCTTGGGTTTATTAGTTATTTTGGTTTATAATATGAATAATTGATCAATGTCATCCATGATCAAATGTCACATTCTGAAAAATATTGTCTCAATATGAAAATCACCCATGGCCAACTATGGTCATAGTTGGTCCAACGTCGCATTGTGAAAAAAATTGTCTCGGTGTTTAAATCAATTCCCTTGGGTTCACCAATTCCTTTGGTTTATAATTTTTTGGGTAATGGTTTTCCCTTGGGTTCACCAATTCCTTTTGGTTTATAATATTAAATCGTTGGTTTTTTTAGTTATTTTGGTTTATAATATGAATAATCGATCAACATCATCAATGATCATATGTCACATTCTGACAAAGATTGTCTCAATATGAAAATCACTCATGGGCAACCATGGTCATAGTTGGTCAAACGTCGCATTGGGACAACAATTGTCTCAATGTTTAAATCAATTCCCTTGGGTTCACCAATTCCTTTGGTTTATAATATTAAACCCTTGGGTTTATTAGTTCTTTTGGTTTATAATATGAATAATCCCTTGGGTTAATTATTAGTGTTTATTAATTTCTTCAACTTGAGTATTTTTTTATTAATTTTATTGATCCTTCGCCTTATTGGTCCCTTAGGTTATTAATATTTTTCCCTTGGGTTCACCAATTCCTTTGGTTTATAATATTAAACCCTTGGGTTATTAGTTCTTTTAGTTTATAATATGAATAGTACGTTATGTTAATTATTAGTGTTTATTAATTTCTTTAGCCATAGTCGATCAATGTCATCCATGATCAAATGTGAGATTCTGACAAATATTGTCTCAATATGAAGATCAACCATGGCCAACCATGGCCATAGTTGGTCCAACATCACATTGTGACAACAATTGTCTCAATCTTTAAATCAATTCCCTTGGGTTCACCAATTCCTTCGGTTTATAATATGAAACCCTTGGGTTTATTAGTTCTTTTGGTTTATAATATGAATAATCGATCAATCTCATCCATGATCAAATGTCACATTCTGACAAATATTGTCTCAATATGAAAATTACCCATGGCCAACCATGGTCATAGTTGGTCCAACATCGCATTTTGACAACAATTGTCTCCATGTTTAAATCAATTCCCTTAGGTTCACCAATTCCTTTGGTTTATAATATTAAACCCTTGGTTTTATTAGTTCTTTTGGTTTATAATATGAATAATCGATCAATGTCATCCATGATCAAATGTCACATTCTGAAAAATATTGGCTCAATAAGAAAATCACCCATGGCCAACCATGGTCATAGTTGGTCCAATGTTGCATTGTGACAGCAATTGTCTCAATGTTTAAATCAATTCCCTTGGGTTCACCAATTCCTTAGGTTTATAATTTGTTGGGTAATGATTTTCCCTTGGGTTAACCAATTCCTTTGGTTCATAATATTAAACCCTTTGGTTTTATTAATCTCTATTTTTTTTAATACTGCCCTTAGCCTTATTAATCCCTTAGGTTTTTAATATTTATCCCTTGGGTTCACCGATTCCTTTGGTTTATAATATTAAACCCTTAGGTTTATTAGATATTTTGGTTTATAATGTTAATCACACATTGGGTTTATTACTCTCTTGAGTTTAAAATATTAATTCTCAGGCTTTATTAATTTCTTAGATTTTTCAGTTTAAAATATTAATTCTTAGGGTTTATTAATCTCTATTTTTTTTAATATTCATCCATTAGGTTTATAATATTTATCCCTTGGGTTCGTCGATTCCTTTGGTTTATAATATTAAACGCTTGGGTCTATTAGTTCTTTTGGTTTATAATGTTAATAATCACGTTGGTTTATCAATATCTTATGTTTAGAATACTAATTCTTATGGTTTATTGATTTATTAGGTTTTTTTAGTTTAAAATATCAATTCTTAGGGTTTATTAATCTCTTTTGTTTTTAATATTGATCCCTTATGTTTATAATATTTATCCCTTGGGTTCACCAATTCCTTTGGTTTATAATATTTAAACTTTTGGTTTATGATGACATTGGGGTTGTATTATTAATTATCCCTTGGGTTTATTAATATCTTCAGTTTAAAATATTAATTGTTAGGGTTTATTAATCTCTTAGGTTTTTTGTTTTAAAATATTGCCTCATATGCTTTATTAATCTCTTCAATTTAATATATTAATTCTTAGAGTTTATTAATTTTTATGTTTTTGGGTTTAATATTATTAGTATATTAATAAATGTTATTAATATATATTATTAATAAATTTTATAATATTATTAATATATCAATAAATATTAATATTATCAATAATATATATTATTAATATAATAAATAATAATATATATTATTAATAAATATTATAATATTATTAATATATTTTTAGTTCTTTTGGTTTATTAATAATATAACCAATTATCATATAATATATATTAATATATATTATTAATAAATATTATAATATTATTAATATATCAATAAATATTAATATTATTAACATATTAATATATATTATTAATCAATATTATAATATTATTAATATATCAATAAATATTATTGATATATATAAAATATTTTGGTGATTTTAGTCATAAATATATAATATTTATTGATATATAGATTAATGTTCTGTGTAGTGGATATAGGCCTATCGGCGTATATCAACCACATTGGTGAATGTGGTTGTAAATCTATTTTATATATGCCTATCGGTGTATATCAACCACATTAGTAAATATAATGTGGTTGTGCTAGTAATATAAACATTAACATCAATATTAAACATAGACATTAATATAAACATAAATATAGGTTTATTAACATAACGATATTGGATTGTAAACATTAGGTTTATAAAATTTTGATTTTTTGTTGACTACTGTAATAATGTTTTTATCGCTCATTTGATTTTATACAATATGTATATGTGAATTTTTGTGTATGTGTAGATGGAAAATTACACATGTATGTTACTTTTAATTTTATTCAACATTAATTGAAAATAGTTTTGTTGATATCACATGTGGTTTTTTTTAGGCGATTTCATTGTTTGATCTTGGATCTAGCTATTTGGAGTTTTCTTCCATTTGAAATTCTTGAAATTATCTTACTTTGGCTCCCTTTATGAGTTGTGATAAAGTTTAGCACTGTTTGTAAGCAATGGAAGAATGTTTTACAAAATCCTTCTTTCTTATTGCGTTGAAATCATGTCTCTACGAATGAATTTGGATTTATGGTTCCTTTCCTCAATAATGAAGAAAATTATTTTGTTGTTGAATACCTTAATCATAATTGGCACATATCTCATTTTCATTTGTGGTTCATAGCTTCAAGATACATATTAGAGTATATTGTTGTACCAATGGTAGTTTTATCCTTACCAACAAAATTCTCCCATTCATACAACTATTTTCTAATGAATCCATTTATAAACGCCTTCAAAGACTTAGGACCAATACGAATTGAAGACTCGGGATTATTTTCATTGTTGGAAAATGTAAGTAGCAGAAAATATGAATGGGTTGTTCTAAAACATATGTATGATAGAATGTAGTCTAATTTTTATGTTTGCAGTAGTCTTGATAGGGTTTGGAGAAGGGTTTATCTTCCATTTGGTCACACTTCACACCCTAATAATGGAGTATTTTATAAAATTAATTTTTTTTTGGCTTTATATGGATGAGGAGTATGATTATTATCCTCAATATGGGTATACAATCTATTGGTTTGGAAGAAATTTCTATATATATAAATAGCAAATGCCCTGGTTATATTCCATTTCGAACAGTCCATGGTGTGGTTCTTATGTGCAACTGTAGTAAAGTTCCTTTCCTATAATATGACATGATGACTGACCTCTATTTTCAAACAGATATTGATAATTCAACTAATCAATTGATGTTTTGGTTGTCATTTTCAACGCCGCAGGATTGCAATGATTTGATTGAGCCTGAAAATGTTTTTGCAATTGCTCCCCATATGGATTATGTTGATGAGATTCCAACATTAGATATGGATATGGAGTCTTAGGATATTAGTCTAATTAGGATTTCTTATAAATATTTTCATTTTATATACTCTCTATGGTTGTGGAAAATATTTCCATTTTTCTTACTTTACATACTTCAAGTCTATAAGGTAATACTTTAAAATTACGATTGTATGGATATTTATATAGCTCCCACTGAAATTTCAATAATATGCGTATGTACCGGATGTTGGATATTTAATCCCATTGCAATTTCTTGGAAAATATTTCATAGTGTATCCCATTAATTTCTTAATAACTTGTAAATGTTTATGGATGCTATGAATTTTTTTGTGTTTATAATTATAAATACGACGAGTTATGTTATACATGTTATTTCTATTAGTTTTTTCTCATTGATTCTCAAACAATGTTATATATTTATGTACATTTCAATATTTAGATTTATATTTTGATAGTATATAGTTCCAAATATTTAGATATACTTCCAAGTCATATAATTCTTATAGTATTGTGTTCCAATTAGATGGGTTTGACATTATGATTCTAATATGAAACATGAACATTTATCCCTTTTTGTTTTAGCCATTTGGAAAAAACCATTTTTTTTTTAGAGATTTTGAAAAATCCTTATACATTTTGATAGGTTTATATGTTTGGAAAAATACGATATATGCTTTTCATGTTTTTATATGGTTGCCAAAAAAATAACTTGTACCTTTTTCTTTCTTATTTGTTTGTTTATATTAGATATATGTTATGTTCCATGTTTATGGTTCCATAATAAATATTTGATTATTCATTGTAGAAATTCCATCTGAAGGCATAAGCAAGTGTATAAGAAAACATAATCTATCACCAACATCACGTGACAGATCTAATGAAAGCCATTGTTTACTGTATCAAAAAAATAAGGACACAGTGAATGAGCATAGGAGAGCTACATATCATAGAAGAACAAGTGAAACCACTCTTCAAAATGATTTTATAATTCCTTGTAAGTATTGTACTATGGATGATATCATGGAAAGAACATTTTCCATTGATAGTTCATTGTCATAATATACTCCTCATCAAGATAATTTTGTTGTTTGATTCTCTCATGACAATGTTCATAATATTAGGGAAACATATTGCAATCAAGAATAACATCATATTGATAACGTGGATACAAATGTCCACCCTAAACCTTTTGTGCCTACAATTTCATGTTTAGAGAAAGGCTAAAGGTTGCAAAACATGCATGGTGGGGGTAATTATGACATTGTATGTGATGATTTTGAAGATCGTTTAATTGGCCATTTGTTTGATAATTTGGAGCCAGTTCCTCGAAACATCAGATCTTCCAATCCCCCTTCTCAAAGTAATGGTTTCCCTCCAAGATAATCAGTCATCCCTAATATAATTTCACGTGGAAAAATGAAGGTGAAACAATGATATTTTGATTTTGGCTGCAATAGTGGTTGTCTTATTACATTCCTCTATTTAGCAAAAAAAAAAATTCTTAACTTATAAGGTATTTTCTTCTCTTGAAATATGTTACAACTCGTTTTAATAGAGGTGTAGAAATTAACTCCCCAAGTGCTCCACCTACTAATATCATAAGTGAATATGAAGTATGTCATAACCTTCCTCTTCATTCTCCTGGGAGATCAAATTGGAAACTAATGTAAATGTTCAATGTATTTGATTTTTTTTTCATTTTTTGAATGTTTAGTTTGTTCGACATTGATTTTTATTACATATTGTATTTCTTAGAACAAGAAACAACTCATTTCAATAATGGCATACAAATTAACTTTGTAGATCTTCCATATATTGATGTTAGAAGTGAAGAGGAACCATCTCATAATGTTCTTCCAAATTTCCAAAAAAATGTAAATGTTGAATGAAGTTGATATTTTTCTCATTTTTTCATTTATAGTTAGTTAGACATTGTATTTTATAACCTTTTATGGAAAAGAAAGATTTCATTTATTATATTGGAGAAATGGAATCCAAAACATCAAATTTTCAAAATAATGTAAATGTTAAATGTATTTGATTTTTTTTCCATTTTTGAATCTTTATTGGTTGAACATTTAGTTTTATAATGTATTTTATTTTGTTGAAACAAGAATTTGCAACTCATTTTAATAGAGGAATAGCAACTAACTCCCCAAATGTTTCATCCATTGATGTTAGAAGAGAAGAGAAACCATCTCATATCCTTCATCCACATCACCAAAATAATGTAAATATTTAATGAATTTTATTATTTTTTCATTTATAATTATTTGGACATTGAATTTAAAAATATTTTATGACAAAGACACTATTCCATCCTCTCGAGTTTGAGAAGTGTAGACCAAGAATTTGGAAAGGCACTATCATAGATTCATTCCACGTGTTTCAATTTTGGGAAGGGAATCTCATGTTGCTGAAGATGAAGTACATTTTAGAAGAAATTGTAGTCTTCAAAATGGTTCTCAACATGGTCCGACTAATAGAGATCATATTAATTTTGATGAAAACATGATTTCAGTGCATAAAATATTTCAAGCAAATATATATAGCTTTTTAGTTGTCCAAATGTGCCACATTTTCCAAGAATCATATCCTGGAATCCAGGTTTTGAGATATTCTGAAGGACCTGTTTGTAGATGATGTAAGAATGAAAGAGGTGCCCATTGTTTTTGTCTATATAATAACATGGATCTTGGTGAGAAACCTCATATTTTAAGAGTTATTACTCAAGTTGAAGAAGTTCTAATAGCACTCGTGAATTCTATTTTTCAAGTGACACATGCTCAAGGTGGGAAATATAAATATAGTGACCACAAAATTAGCTTTCCTCAAGATATTTATCCAATTGTACAAATTCTTCCCTAATATGTTGAAGATCTTTACTTTCTAATTGTGAGGAGACATGTCGCTCAGTCAAAATATTATGAATGTTATGTCAAAAGATATCGAGTGATGGTTGCACCTCTTTTCAAAATCCAACAACATCAATATTATCGAGATGTTGTAAGTAACTATGATTCAGTGAATTCTCTGCCCGAAAGATCAATAGATGTCTCCTCCAAGCTTAAATTGGTTGATTGTGATATTGAATAATATCATATCAATGCAACTAATAATGAAGGATTTCTTGTTGAGTGTTTTCCCCCTCATCATTTTTTTTCTTACTTTCCTACCAAATGAGTGGAGATAAGTGGAAGAAATTAGAGCATTTCCTAATAATGTTGATTCTTCACCTATTCAAGAAATCGATTGGCCCAATATTGGAACCTTTCCAGTCAATTAATATAATACAGAAGGGTTATTAGATATGGCATTCCCCACATTGTTCCCCACTAGTGATGTTGACTCGTTGCAACCACGTATTTGTAGTGTTGAACTTCATGAGTATGCATTGCATATTCTTATATACTATGACCATAGATCTAGAAGTCATCCTCAATTTTGACATTACCTATTGGAAAATGATAATGTGGCATGATAGCCAAGCAACTATTGCAGTTTTTGTAAAGAAACATTTACGTGATAACTCACCTACAACAATTGAAGAGTTGTGCTTCCAAATTTCTGATTTACCAGATAATAAGTTGGTTGAGCATCTTATGTATTTTGGTTCTTCTCTAAGAGGTACAAGGGCATAGTGGACTAAGTGTCGGGATGAATTGACTGACATGATTACTTAATTGGGATGTCCATTCTTATTTTTTACTTTGAGTGTATCTGAAACAAAGTGGCTAGAGTTGCATAACATCATGCCCATACATTCACATTCTCGTTCTTTAAATGAGCACCTCATGAAAATTTATAATTTTATCGAGTACCCTCATATTTTTTCCACATTTATGCACCATATATTCAATATATTTTAAGAGGAAGTTATCCAAAAATATCTTAAATCTAAAGAATTTCGGTACAAGTTTGTGTTGTTCAATTTATTTTATATACTCTATCAATTGTTTATTAGGATTATGTTTATATTTTATGTACTAAATATGCATTCATTTTATTCATATATCAGCGGTAACATAGAGGTTCAACACATATCCATGGTTTCCTATGGTTACAAGGTGCTCCTGACATGGAAAGACTTGATTGGTCAAATGATTTTGATGTACAACTTGCAAAGAGATTCTTTGGAAAGTATGCAACTACATGGAATCCACGTGACATACATATTCACAACATAATGGTTCCACAAAGCCTCAATGATGACCCTTTCCTATTGAATCCTGATCAAAATTTCTCTTGCATACTCATAATGATTATTAAGAATTTTTAAATTGTGTCCAAAGGCACACAAAGTGTAGTGTGGATTCTTGTTTACACAAAAAGTGAACTTTTCTCACATGTTAGTGCAATGATCCATGGGATATTTGTGATGAATCCAGAGTTTTCAGAGATGTTCAAGGAAGAAAAAAATATGAGCCAACAAGAAATGATGATAGGATCAATGTACATAACATTGACCTTCTAACAATGTGGCATGCAAATGTTTATTTTCAACCAGTGGTTTCTCAGTATGATTTCTTGAAATATATTGCTAAGTATGCATCAAAATCAGAAAAAAGGCATGAAAGTTATCATCGTATGTTAACTATAATTTCAAATTCTATTGGATCTAAGGATCGTGCTTTATGAGCATATAGAAGGTTTCTTGCATAAATAATTGTTGACCGTGACATTGGAGAACAAGAAACATGTCATATGGTGCTTAAGCTTCCTCTTGTTGTTTGTAGTTGGAAATTTGTTTCCTTAAATGTTGGAAGAAAGGTTTTCAGGAAAATCTCAAGGGATGGCCTGCAATGTTCATACGAGAATACTTTTGTTCAACATTATCAGAAGAGACCTTTTTCCCTTGAACATATATCTTTGATACAAACAACAAGATCTTGGACATTTGATAGCAAGCGTAAACAAGATCCATGGAATCCTAGAGACGCTCATGTTATTATCTAGTTTTTTTTATGATTTTATTCTATTCCTAGTAAGGCTTTAGACGAATATGAAACCTTTTCCTGGAAATAGTTTCTCTTGTACAAGTCATTTCATGAAATTCCTGCAGAAATTGGCCTTTCATCTAAAATTATTTTTGAAAATTGGAGGAATTTATGATATCAAGCATGGCATGTTGATCAAAATCCATCAATTGTCGACAATATTGAAGATGAATAAGATGGCGATTTTTCTAACTAGGAAATTAATCTTGAATATTATTTTCAAGAATGAAAACTTTTCTCTTGCTTTGTTCCACCAAATGATGTGGATGTTTCTGATCTTCACACCCTTGGTCAAAGGGATTTTGTTATATCCTTTGACTGGAAAATTACAACTGTGTTTGATGATGTTGCAGAAGAAGTTATTAATTTTGTAAGGAATGGACAATCAAGGGGTGATATTGTGGACCTTTCAAATAGAACATTTTCATCTCCAGAGTCATTGGGAGAAAAACAATGACTTTCCTTTTTAAAAAATTTAAGGCACTTTGTTTAATATGAGAATCGTGAAGTTCTTATTATGATTGTTCAAGGCACTCTAGACACTAGGAAGTATTTCCTTATCCATTGTATTTTTGAAGATATTTCTAATTTGTCAAGTAATGGAAGATGTTTGTTTCTTCTTCTTTCCCCAATAAGAATAGCTGCTTTTAATATACATGCAAAAAAAATAAACTCGGCTCTAAAATTCCAATTAAATATATGAAACCACTATAGGGGAAATCACTAGCATTATTCCAAGAAGAAATCAGGCATATTCGATATATATTTATTGATGCAATAAGATTTCTAGGATCAAGGTTATTCATGCAAACAGATGCTCGATTACGAGAAGCATTTCCAAAGAAATAAAATTTTCCTTTTGGTGGAAGATCCATCATGATTGTTGGTGACCATGGCCATCTACCTCCTATGAGAGATAAGAATTTGTATTCAGGCAATACAGCAGGGAAAGTCTTGTGAAAAAAAATCAACACTGTTTTCACTCTTTACACAATATTTCACCAACAATGGAATACTGAGAAACAATCTTGTTTTTGTAGAGTCCTCAATAACAGAAGAAATGCAGAGCTTGTTCTTGAAGATAGGGAGTTTCTTATGTCACAATCTGATATGAGGTTGCATCCTAGAGAAAGGGATTTATTTAATTTAGTAGTTCACATGTTTCCAACAAATAATTTGGTCTCCTTCCATACCATGCATATGTTAAAATCGTTAAATTCTCCATTTCTACAATGTATTGTTGATCATTCAAGGCGTTTATAAATCATTAGTGTTGATGATGATCAATTGGACTGTGGATTTTTGTTGTGTCATAGTCAGTGTGTTATGTTGACATGTAATTTGTGGGTTGAAGTTGTCTTGGTGAATGGTGCACCTGGTTATGTGAAGGATATATTTTATACGCCTACTCTAAGCTACGCTAGCTTCCAATTTTCAAAAATTTTCTTTTGATAAGTATGTTGGTGTTCCATTTGATGTAAGCAATCCAAACATCATACCTCTCACACTAGTCATAACAGGAAATCGAAAACAAATTCCTTTGAAGATGGCATGGGCTTTTACAATCCACAAGTCACAGGGATTGACTTTAGAACAAGCATCAATTGATATTGGGAATAAAGAGCAGCAAGGCTTAACCTTCACAACCATATCAAGAGTGAAATCAATCGATGGTTTACGCATTTCATTTCCTTTCTATTTTTAGCGTTATGCCAAGATGAAATATAGTGCATATGTTACAATTACAAAGAAAGAAGAGGAGTGATTGAAGTCCATATCGCTATGACTTGCAACTAACGATATTGTGACCTATTTATAGAAATTTTTCTAAATTCCTTTTATTTTCCTCTTTATTTAATTTTAATATAATAATGATTTTCATATATTAATCAGATTAATACATTCATTATATTCATATTTAGAAAGTTGTTTACTACGTTTTTCATGTTGTTCAATTCACTTCTTATTTTTTAAGTGGGTATTGTTTTTTTTTTTACAATGAACCATTTAGACATAAACAATGATTTATATGAGCCAATCATTAAAAATCAAGATAGAAGTCCATATCACTATGACATTCAACTAATAATATTATGACCTATTTATAGAATGTTTTTTGAATTGCTTTTATTGTCCTTTATTTAATTTTAATATAATAATGGTTTTCATATATTCGTAGGTTTTAGCCCTGAACAGAAATTATCTACACACGAATCTTATAATAGAAAATAAACAATAGCGAGAGCATAAAACATAAAACAAATAAACAGAAAGATTTTCCTCTGGATCCCAAATCGGGACGACCAACTTGATATCTCATTATATTCCTTTTAGTGTTACAACACATATATATACATGCCGAAGCATACATAAACCCCAATCCATTAACCCTGGATTAGAACATAACCGTAGTTCCCTTGACCGAATCTACAAAAAATAACAGGGCCGAAAACCATCATACCCCAAAACCATGTGCAAAACCATGCACAAAACCATGGGCACAGACCGCCCATCGAAAATTAAGGACCAAACAATTTTCGTCGGGGCGCTGCCCCGTACCTCGACAGGGGGGGCTATCGCCCCCCTTCTTACCCCCCCAAGCGTGATTAGTCATGGAAAGAATATAACACATACCCAACAATATTAATGAAATGAATACATTTGTCATATTCATAGTAATATTTGAGAAAGGTGTTTACATTGTTTTTCATATTGTTCAATTTACTTCTTTTTTTAAGTGGCTATTGTAATTTTATTTACAATGAACCATTCAGGCATAAACAACAAGTTATATGAGCCAATCGTTAAAAAACAATTTAAATATTTTGTTTGAAGATTAGGTTTAATAATTTTAGGTTCATTTAGGCTCAATGGCACCATGTTTATATTTGTAGATATTTTTATATCATTTGGTTCATGTAGAATTAGGTTATTTTATAGCATGAGGTTTATAAGATTAAGTTTTTTAATATTAATAAAAATGAGGTTTATAAGGTTAAGTTTTTTAATATTAATAAAAACAATTTTAATGTTAATATTTATATTTAACAAAAACTTTGATATTATTATTAAACAAAAATATTAAAATAAACATTAACATTAATTTAAATACAAATATAGGATCACTAACATTAATAATATTTGATTTTAAACATTAAGTTTACAAAATTGTGAATTCTTGGTGACTATTGTAATAAGGGTTGTACCACTCATTTCATTTTATCACTCATTTCAGGTATACAATATGTATTGCTATTGAGGTTTAAATTTGTAGAAATTTTTATATCATTTGGTTCATGTAGAATTATGTTATTTTATAGCAGGAGATTTATAAGATTAAGTTTTTTAACATTAATAAAAATGGGGTTTTATTTTTTATGTATTATCTATATATGTGTATGCTTAAGCGTTTGTGTGTATGTGTATTATTTTTCATTTTGTTATTTTTCCTCTCAAATGTAGATATGGACAGTAATTATGTCATCTATTATGATGAAACAATGCACAATATTTCTAGAACGATAAGTTTTCTTTTGTATCTTCGAAACAAGTTTGATATAAAACATGGCTTCCATCATGCTTGTATTGATGAGCATATTCGTGTGCTAAATGAAATGAAAACGAATTTAAAATACTTGTTGCATGTGCACCAAAGGGAGTCTGGGAGGAAAAGAAGAACAAATTTGTTGGAAAGGGTTAAGTATAGTGATTATTGCCATGTTGATTTGAATTGGTGTTTCTTTTTTCATCAGTCTGGTTGTGTTTTGGAAGATGCTATTTGATAAATGATTTTTGATGGAGTGCTTCAAGTTTATTTTTGTAGTGGAATTATTTGATATAAATACAACAAAAAATATATGTTAATTTCAATGTTCTTTCTTTGGTTGCAATGATGGTGAAATTTATTTTTTTCTCATTATTGTTATTATGCATAAAATTTTATCTCTGGTATTAAAATGTGTTATTGTGTTGTTCTTATTTAAATCCAATGTGTTCAATTTAGATGTATTTTTTTTCCTTTCCTATTCTGACTTTGTTTTCTTTCAAAATACATATTGCTCAATTTTTTTCATTTATGTTCCTTTGCTCCAATGGCAGCGTTACTATTTTATTTTTTTCTCTTGGATTTGAAATTCTTTGGGTTTTTTTGGATGGGTCCCTTTGATATGGTGATATCTTTCATAAATGAAAATATTATTGAATTTTATAATACTAATGTTGTTCTTTAATGTTCTTGATGTAGCATATCAATATTCTTGACATTTATACTATTAATATATTCATATATTGATATTAATGTATTTACGTTTTAAAATTTATTAATTTTTTATAATGAATTGATATAAATGTGGTATTATTAATGTGTTGATGGTTTATCATGTTTTAATGGTTTATAGTGTATTATTATTAATGTATTCGTATTAATTTTTTGTATTGATTTCTTAATGGTTTGCAATGTGATTTTTATATTGATTGTGGTTTATGTTTATTATTATTGTTTTGCATTAATACATTGTTTAAATTTATAATATTGATTCTAGGGCTTTAGGGCTTAAGGGGTTTAAAATTATTAATATGACATATATTTTCTCATTTTGAAAACCAACCATTGTGAGCCTTGTTGAATGTTGCATTATAATGAAGATTGTCTTGATATATTGAAAACCATAATCAACCATGGTGATTCATGGTCAACCATGGTCAAACGCTGCATGGTAAACAAGATTGTATCAATATGAAAATCAACGATGATTAAGCATGGTCAATGATGTTTATTTTTCGATTTATAATATTTACCTTGGGGTTAAACAACTTTGGTTTATAGTATTAATCCATTGGGGTTAATATTATTCCCTTCAGTTTATAATATATTTGGTTTGTTAGTATTTACCTATTTGGTTTATTACTACCTTGGGTTTATAATATCAATCCACTATGTTTTTTGATCGAAGGGCTCATATTCCTGAGGTTTATAATATTAATCCTTGGATGGAGTATAAATCGTTAGGGTTTATAATGATGGTCAATCCTTAGGTTTATAAATCACTTGGGTTTAAAATGATGGGTGAAATATCATTTTATTTTGTTTTTTTATCTAAGGGTTCAATTTGATAAGGTATAATATTATTCAAGAGGTTTATAATATTAATCCTACAGTTTAATATAAATATGATGTATTTATAGTCTTGTTCAACCATGGTCCAATCTCACATTGTCACAAATATTGTCTCAATATTACAATCAACCATTGCGAACCATGGTCAAATGTCTCATTGTGACAAATATTGTCTCAATATAAATATGAACCATGGTCCGATGTCACATTATGACAAAGCTTGTATCAATATGAAAATCAACCTTCGTCAATCATTGTAAACCATCATCAACCATGGTCGATCATGGTCTACCATGGTCAAATGTCACATTGTGACAAAGGTTGTCTCAATATGAAAATAAACCATGGTCAAACATGGTCATCCTTGGTCCAGCATCGCATTGTGACAAAGATTATCTCAATGTTTATATCAACCATGGTCAACCATATTCAACCATGTTTATTTCATGGTTTATAGCATTTATCTAAGGGTTTATATACTTAGTGTTTATAATATTAATCGCTTAATTTTAATATGATTCCCTTGGGCTTATAAACCCTTGGTTTTTATTATTAATCCCTTATGTTTATTATTTCGTTGGGTTTTTAGTATCAATATATTGGGTTTATTGATATAAGGGTTCATATTCCAAGGGTATAAATTATTCATAGGTTTTATAATATTAATCCTTGGGTTTAATATAAATCCCTTGAGTTTATAATCATGGTTAACCATGGTCAACCATGGTCCAACATCACATTGTGACAAATATTTTGTCTATATGAAAATCAACCATGGTGGAGTGTTGCATTGCAACAAAGGTTGTCTCAAATTCAATATGAAAATGGCCATGGTCGACTATGTTTATTTTAGGGCCTATTAGTTCCTTTGGTTTATAATATCAATAATCCCTTGGTTTTATTAATCCCTTGAGTTTAAAATATTAATTATTAGGGTTTATTAATCGCTTGGGTGTTTAATATTAGCTTGTCGGGTTTATTGATTCCTTGGGTTTATTAATCATTTTTATTTATAATATTGATTTGTTGGTATTATAATATTAATAATCCCTTGGGTTTCTTGATCATTTGTGTTTAAAATACTAATCATTCCCTCGGTTTGTTGATCCATTGGGTTTATAACATTAATCCCTTGAGTTTTCAATTTCTTTCAGTTGGTAATATTAATCCTTAGGTTTATTAAGCCCCAATATTAAGGGTTAAATATTAGTCTAAAGTTTCAATGTTAATTCCTTAGGTTTATAATGTCTATCCCTTTCGTTTATTAACTTGTTTGTTTTATGATATTAACAATCCCTAGGATTTATTGATCCCTTGGGTTTAGGGTTTATAATATTAATAGTCATGCGGGTTTATCAATCCTTTGGGTTTAAAATATTAATTCCCAGGATTTATTAATCCCTTATGTTTTTAATATTGATCCCTTGTGTTTTTTATCCCTTAGGTTTATAATATTTTTCCCTTGGGTTTACTAATTTTTTGGGTTTATAATATTAAACACTTGGGTTTATTTGTTCCTTAAGTTTATAATATTAATAATTCCTTTGGTTTATCATTTAATCCCTTGGTTTTATTAATCCCTTGAGTTTAAAATATTAATTCCTTGGTTTTATTAATTATTTCTGTTTTTAATATTAGTTTTTTGGGTTTACTCATTCCTTGGAATTATTAATTGCTTGGCTTTATTAATTATTTGTATTTATAACATTAATGTCTTGGGTTTATGATATTAATAATGCCTTGGGTTTATTGATTCCTTGTGTTTATAATATTAATAATCCCTTGGGTTTATAACAATAATAATCCCTTAGGTTTATTAAACCCCAATATTAAGTGTTAAATATTAATCCTAGGGTTTAATATTAATCCCTCATTTTCTAATTCTTTGGATTGGTAATATTAATCCCTTGGGTTTTTATTATTAATAATTGGTTAGGTTTATTAGACCCTAATATTAAGGGTTAAATATTAGTCTTATGGTTTAATATTAATCCATTAGGTTTATAATGTTTATCCCTTTAGTTTATTAATTTGTTGGATTTATAATATGAGCAATCCCTAAGGTTGATTTATAGCTTGGGTTTATAATATTAAAAATCATGTGACTTTATCAATCCTTTGTTTTTAAAATATTAATTCCTAGGATTTATTAATCTCTTTTTTTTTTTAATATTGATCCCTTAGAATTTTTTATCCCTTCGGTTTTTTTTATTTATCCCTTGGGTTCACCAATTCCTTGGGTTTATAATACATAACCCTTGGCTTTATTAGTTATTTTGGTTTATAATATTAATAATCCCTTGGGTTTATTAATGCGTTGAGTTTAAAATATTAATTCTTAGGGTTTACTAATTTATTTTCTTAATTTCTTAGGTTTTTTATATTATTTTATTAGGTTTATTGATTCTTCTGGTTTATTAATTGCTTGGGTTTATAATATAAATAATCCCTAGGGTTTATTAATGATTTGTGTTTATAATATTAGTAATTCCATGGGTTTGTTGATCCATGGGGTTTATAACATTGATCCCATAAGTTTTCTAATTCCTTGGGTTGGTAATATTATTCCCTTGGGTTTATTAAATACTAATATTAAGGGTTAAATATTATTCCTACAATTTAATATTAATACATAGTACAATTTCACATTATGAAAAAGAATGTTTCAATATGAAAATCAACCATGGTCAACCACTGTCAATCATCATCAGTCATAGCGATCATGGTCTACCATGCTCGAATGTCACATTGTGACAAATTTTGTCTCAATATGAAAATCAACCATGGCCAACCATGGTCATCCTTGGTCCAAAGTCTCATTGCGACAAAGAATGTGTCATTGTTTAAATCAACCATGGTTAACCATGTTTATTTCCTTGTTTATATAATTTATCTAAGGGTTTTTATACTTAGGGTTTATAATATTAATCTCTTAGGTTTAATATTATTCCCTTTGGTTTATAAACCTTGGTTTTTTAGTATTAATCACTTGGGTTTATTATTTCCTTGGATTTTTAATATCAAATCATTGGGTTTATCGATCTAAGGGTTCATATTCCAACAATATAAATAATTCATAGGTTTTATAATATTAACCCTTATGTTTAATATAAATCCCTTGTTGTTATAATAATGGTCAACCATTGTCCAATGTCACATCGTGACAAATATTTTTTCAATATGAAAATCAAACACAATGGAATGTCACATTACGAAAAGGGTTGTCTCAACATGAAAATGGGTCATGGTCAACTATTTTTATTTTAGGGTTTATTAGTTACTTGGGTTTATAATATCAATAATCCCTTGGTTTTATTAATCCCTTGAGTTTAAAATATTTATTCTTAAGCTTTATTAATCGTTTGGGTTTTTAATATTAGTTTGTTGGGTTTATCTGTTCTTTGGGTTTGTTAATCATTTGTAGTTATAATATTGATATCTTGGGTTTAGAATATTAATAACCACTTGGATTTATCAATCCTTTGTGTTTATAATACTAGTAATTCCCTTGGTTTGTTGATCCATTAGTTTTATAACATCAATCCCTTGAGTTTTCTAATTCTTTGGCTTGGTAATATTAATCCCTTAGGTTTATTGAACCCTAATATTAAGGGTTAAACATTATTCCTAAGGCTTAACATTTATACTTTAGGCTTATAATGGCTATCCTTTCGATTTATTAACTTGTTGGGTTTATAATATTAACAATCCCTAGGGTTTATTGGTCCCTTAGGTTTATAATATTAATATTCATGTGTGTTTATCAATCCTTTGGGTTTAAAATATTAATTCATAGGCTTTACTAATCCCTTCTATTTTTAATATTGATCCCTTAGGTTTATAATATTTTTCCCTTGGTTTCACTAATTCCTTAGGTTTATAATATTAAACGGTTTGGTTTTTTTGTTTCTTAAGTTTATAATATTAATAATTCCTTTGGTTTGTCATTTAGTCCCTTGGGTTTATTAATCCCTTGAGTTTAAAATATTAATTCTTAGGCTTTATTAATCATTTAGATTTCTAATATTAGTTTGTTGGGTTTATTGATTCCTTGGGTTTATTAATCATTTGTGTTTATAATATTAATGGCTTGGGTTTAGTGATCCCCTTTGTTTATAATATTAATAAATCCTTGGGTTTATAATAATAATAATCCCTTGGGTTTATTAAACCCCAATATTAAGTGTTAAATATTACTCCTAGGGTTTAATATTAATCATTGTTTTCTAATTTGAATCCTTGGGTTTGTTGATCCGTTATGTTTATAATATTTATCGGTTGGCTTTACTAATTGATTCGATTTATAATATTAAACTATTGGTTTTATTAGTCATTTCAGTTTATAATTTTAATAATCACATGTGTTTATCAATCCCTTGGGTTTAGTTGATATTTTCAATTTACTTATGGAAGATATTAAGATTTATATTAATAAATATATAAAAAAATATTGACAATATTGGTAAGAGATATATACTTATTATAAATAATAATAAAGTATTATTATTATGTTATATTTGAATTATATTATAGTTTGAGTTATGACTATTAATATATTGACAAAATAATATATATATATCTATATATATATATATATATATTATTTTAGTTTAATATATAGTATGCATATAGTTAATATTATTAATATAATATGAGTAAATATATAAAATATATTGCAAATTATATTCATAAATATATATTAAGTATTATGGTAAAATAGATATTATTAATAAGTTCTTATTATGGTGTATGTGAGTTATATTAAATTTTTAAATATAATTATTAATATATTAGCAAAATCTTATGTAACAAAAAATATTATATTAATATACAAATAATGTTAACATAATAAGTATAATTATATAAATATAAAATACTATGGCTATTATTATGTATATAGTTATTAATAATTATAAATAGCAAGCCTTTAACAAAATACACCTTAGGGTGGTGGATATAGGCCAATGTGCATATATCAACCACATTGGTAAATGAAGAAAAGACTGGCATGCAAACATTCAACACATGGCCACGCCATTCACTGCTGCGGACAGACTACCCCGAATTTTAGTTCACCAGAACACTGCCCACACTTTTGTTGTGAGCAGATCCGAGATCATACACTGCATGTTGTCTTCGATCTGATCCCTATTAGATCACTGACAGCTGATCGCTCCACGTTGCTACATGAACATGCACGAGCAACACCCTTTCACCTGCTTTCTAGTTCACATTTCGAAGGGCAGTAATTCACCTCTACTTCTCATGCACTTCAGCCTTGAGGAGATACAAAGTAGCCACGAAGGCTCGACTCAGCCACGAAGGCTCAACATAGCCACGAAGGCTCACCACAGCCACGAAGGCTCAACACAGCCACGAAGACTTAACATAGCCATGAGGGCTCAACACAACCATAAAGGCTCAACACAGTGATGAAGGCTTATCACAGCCACAAAGGCTTATCACAACGTAATGCCACTTCCCCTGTTCATAATATCAAGGCACGGTAACTGCTTCCAAGCATGCCTCCTCATGCTCACTAATAGGCTACAACAACGAAGACCCATTGTCGAGCTAATCTCCTCGCACTTGAACAAGCAAATTTGTTTCCATCACACTCGACACACACCAACTCGATCATCCTCTAATTTCTGATGTAGTTTCAGGCACTATCCTTATATGTCATTTTCATTTTCATGTCTTCATCATATCTGGTAGCAAATCAATTTTTCTATTGTTGGAATGGCCAATTCAAACAAAGAGTCTAACTCATGACAATAATTGGCCAAAATAAATGTCACAATAAATAACTTAATTCTTTCAACCAGATTTACATTAATGACATGACAATTTATAAAGAATAAAATTTAAATAATGGAAAATAATAATGCAACTACTCTCTATTGGGGCACCACGAGATTTGTGCCATCTCCTTAATAGAGAAATCCTGAGATCCTACAAGGCTCCTGAGATCTGCCCCCTCTCCTTAACACAACAGCGTTTGAATTCTTTCCCACGAAAATTGTTCACTGATCACCCACCATTCTAAAGAAGCCATTAAGAACCTAACAAGAATCACTTATTTCGGTCCAATTGGACAGAGAATGAATGGCCATAAAATGCACTCTACATAAACTCAATATATATATTCAACCTAGAAAATTATGCATCTTAAATACGCATAACTTCAAAGCATGTCCGTCAATACCCCAGAGAATATTTGGTCTCCTTGGTAAATTTTTGATGATACAGACCACATCTTCCGGGGGTCAGTATTGATATTTTCATGAGCTTCATTTGGTCTGTTCCTTGGATGCATTTAGAGTTTACTCGACCAATATCGGTTTTGCAACCAAATTGAATCTGATGTGACGTCCTTTAAATTCTTCCACTACCTCCAAAATACTGGTGATTGGAGCCACAGGTTACATTGGCCGCTTTGTTGCTGAAGCAGTTGTGACTACCGGTCATCCAAATTATGGCCTTATACATCCTTCCACTACTTTTGATCCCACCAAATCATAGCGCGTCCGAGAATTATAGGACTCTAGCATCCACATTCTTTATGTATACGATGATTTTTCAATTCCGCTCCATCAGTTTTTTCATGTCGTTTTTTAATCATTCCCGTATTAAATTTTTATTGTACTCCACCTAGTGCTTCCTATCCACCTCCGTGCACTGCCCCACATAGTTAAAGAACTATCACTTGACATCTGCGCCAAGGCTAAAACAAGGCATACATGATACAATAACATAAATGCACCATCATCATTGTGGTTCCAGTAATAATAGAAATTTTAGATTTCACTTTCAAAGGCACAGGATGGCCCAGAAAGCACCTGCAATGCCTTCAATCAATGGCCACGCAGCTAACTTTAATGACGATAAAATTAAATAAACAACAGCAATATATTTCACATACCAGCACGATGATGACTTCCCTTATTCTCGGCTTCTATGAAAACTTGCGAAGAGAGGTACAATAGCACGCAAGCGAGAAACAAAGCTCTTGAAAATTTTTGAATGTTTGATATACATATTTGATTTACACAGCTCCTTCGGCTTCTTCAATTGGCGTAGTAAATTATGTTAGGCTTGAAGCAAAAGGCACAAACAATAGGTGGCACTTTGAGCTCAACCTCATGACTGAATCCTAATTTTAGAAACAAAACACGTTCTTCTTCCTCTATGCGTGCTTTGAAACCAACTCCCACAATTTTTCAGAAAGCAAAATTTTTTTTGACTCCATGAACTTAATGTTATAAAATTTCCTTTACCAACATTAATATAAACATAATTTTTGAGGCTTACGCTGGAAGTTACTCCATTAGCCCTCCCATATTAGCTGTAGAAAAAAAAACAATGCTTGGACCGGAACGAGAGATGGGGAGAACAACCAAGCAAGGTCGAACCCTGTCGAATTCCAAGTCTCATACAAACATGTGGGAAGAAGGGCAATGTCAGCCAACCAAAGCATAGACGCTTGCATCGAATCTTCTCCAGCGTACCAATCCTGGCTCCACACACTGAGTAGAAACACCAACGTTAATAGAGGCGCACCACACCAACTACAGAACCAAATGCAGTAGCAAGGCACCACACAGCCGTCGATCTCACTCCGCTGCCAGCCCATGAGGATGAGATGCATCTGCAAGTATTTTCCTGCATATGTCATCATTCTCCTCTGTGTGAAGCCAGTCTAGTCTCTTGCTCCAACGAGTTCTCATGTGGATGTTAATTTTGCAATATTTCTATTTTTCAGAGATAAACCCTCTTACAGAGGCATTTCATCTGTGTTTCGATGAAGAAATCAGTTGTTCAAGGCTAAATTGAAAAAATGATAAAGCAAGGTTACGAAGAGACTTCTTCATCTTCCTCGCCTCTGTAATAAAATCCTTGGTTGTCATCCCACAATGGGGAATATCATGGCATTGAAGATGATAGCATGAAATATCTGGCACGAAAGGTGGCCGATCACCATTACAGTTCTCGCAGTAATCAGACATCCGAGGTGGACACGCCACGTCCTAGTGCTTACTCTTGACTATGAAGAAATGTGCATGGTGCTCACACTTCTTATCACAGCATTGAATGGTGTGGCCATGTGTTGAACATTTGCATGCCAGTTTTTTCTTCATGGATATTGTATTACTTTCATGGTTATCGCTCTGATACCAACTTAAAAACTGAGCATACAAGCTCTATATCATAAATCAAACAAATAGAGTTACATATATACATGAGGTACAGTCTCAAGATATAGAAGCTATCTTAGACGCACAATAATTTGGTTGAGGGAATATCTCAACCTCACACTAAACTAGGAACTAACCTATAGAATAGGAACAGACTCTATACATAGAGAGAATCACAACTGAAGACAAGTAGGAATTACATATTCCAACAATACACCTTAGGGTGGTGGATATAGGCCAATGTGCGTATATCAACCACATTGGTAAATGTGGTTGTAAATCTATTTCATATACACCTATCACATATATCAACCACATTAATAAATATGGTTGTACTAGTATAAAGTGAGATAAATACAAACCCAGATACTTACATACTAAAAAAAATCTGAATAGTTTTGTATCGGGTAGGAAACTTGAGGGCCACACAAAGTCTGAATTTCTAGTAGATTTTTTATGACAAAAATATTTTTATCATTATCAGAGGCCTTGAAGAATTTACAAACGCCATATATGGTAAGCTCATGTTCTTGAGTCCTATTTTCCAGATTGTCGAGGCTCTTTCAGCATAGGCTCTCAGTGTTCAAAAAAGTTCCAGACTGTAAATAAATATAACATGATTCGAAGAACCCCAAAACTATTGTGCAGTCAGTTGAAGAAGAATGAAAATTGTATGCAAACCTCACCCATATGCTCATGAAAATGGTAGCCATTGTATAAATTTTCGTACTCTTCTGAGGCACCATATTTATGTATATTAAATGCTCAATTCAATTCTCTCAAGATTGATTGCTCATATTATGTTTTTTTCGATTTCTCCTTGAAATTATAAAGATTACCATTTCTAGGGTCAACATTGTAGATATTGGCCAATTGGGTGTATATATCTCTTTAGATAAGCATTGGTATTAGGTTGAATGTTTCATTAATGTTAAATATGGGAAAATGTGGCCTCTGGTGGTCTCCGATAAAATAGGGATGAAATAAAACAAAAATATGCCATCTTGAAAGCATATGAAGTGACATTGTCTCTCTTTTGGTAATAAAAAATAGGTATTCCTACTACCTAGAAGACTCTTTGCTGGATAGACTGCCTTTTGTGATTAGATTTAAATATATAAAACCATTTTTACCCTATCTAGGGTATGTATTAAAATTTATTCTTCCCTTTGGTTAAGAGTTTGTCTTTTTTAGCTCCTATTCTCAGGCATGGACTCTAGTAATCAAAATGCTTCAACAATATTGGTTCATGCCAGTTCATGTCTCTATTAACCTAAAAGTTTTAACCCGTAATTTTACAGAGTATTATAGCCTATAAAATTTGTGTATTACTTTTTGAGTAACAATAGAATCATTATAACAATTCGGTCTTATTGGCCTCTTCTCGAGGCAAAGAGAAGGAGGCTATAACCAAGAATAATAAAATAATAACTTATGTATTTCATCATATATTTCATATGTATTTGGAAACGGTTGGCAACGATGGTAAAATAATGATAGCATTAGTTCATGGATATTAAATGCTACAACCGGTTACATACCATATGTACTCTGAACCAGGTTACTTGAGGTTCAAAAAATATTCTTAGAGCCACCTGTCATCCCCAAGTTAACATGTTGCGATGTTTGCTAAGATTTAACCCACCTATCTTCCTGTGGTCACTTCCTCCACCCACCTATCACCAGTTGTGTCTTATGCTTGAGATTGCCCATACTTGCATTCGGTTTGCTTGGTTTGCTTGAGATTGAACATACTTGCATGCCTGCCATATCCAACCAAAGTTTGTTGGCCTGCCATGTCCAACCCAAGTAAATTTGTTGCAAGAGTAAAGTTTTTTTGTTGCTTTCTTGAGAACAAGATCTCGTAGTTGTTTTTGTTGCTTGCATGAGAACAATATCTTGCAAGAAAACACAATGAAACACTACACTGCTGAAAAATAAATCTGTTTATTCTCTCTTTTGGCTGGAAAAATCATAATTTCTTTGAAAAAAATTTTGGTGGCCACACTTAAGAGTCTGAAGGATATTGGAGGAAATATTCTCTCTTTTTGATGGAATATTCTTTCTTCAATACCACTACCACTCTAGTTCTTACGATAGAACTCTTTTGGGAGGAACAGCCATAATTTTTTCAATACCACTACTGCTCTAGTTCTTCTGATAGCACTCTTTTTGGGAGGGGTACAAGAATCAATAGTGGGCCCTATAGCGTCTTTGCAGGTTTCTCCTATCCGTTCACATTCGATTAAACCTAACATCCGAATTTCTCCTAGCACTTGTGCTATATGACTTGAGGTAATAAAACCATGTCAAGGGCATGCTTTATTCACAGCAGAGTGTTTTCACACTTTCCATTTTCCTTGCATTATATATAATGTGAGGCATGGGAATCTTGTATGCCTTCTTTGTCATGCTAAATGGAATGAAGTTCCCTTGATTAGTCCTCATGAACCACAAGTGTAGCCCATTAAGGCACTGAGCTTAAATTCTTCAAATTGGTCACAGGAAATTGGATGGATGACAGAAGAACCCTGAAAAGTCCGCTCAGGAGCATTGGTGCTTCAATTGGTACTAGTGGCTGAGCCATTAAAGCTCCCAATATTGGCATCATTTTTGGCCTATTTTCACAATTCAATCTCAGATCAAGCAGATTGAGATGAGAGTAGGAATAATAGAATGCCCTGGCAGCTTTATCGTAGGCAATAGAAGCCTCCTCTACAGTGGTGAACGGGTCGAGCTAGAGGCGAGCGCCTCTTTTGGTCTCGTGAATTTCAGAAACCCATTTTCCCCATGTCCTCTGCCTAACTCCCCTGTAATTGCAGATCCCATTTTTAGGGCCCCTTTTCCATTCATGCATCGTTTCTTGGATCCCTTTGTAGGAAGTCAATACCCTGAATTTTTGTGGCCGCTTGATTAATGTTGTTGAATTTTTCATGAGATGAATGTTGAAGCAGGTGGGAAATTGTCAAAACAGAGGTATACACTCTCTCCATTAACGCTCAGGAACGCCTAGCGGGTAGAAAAACCTTCCCTGGTTGCAGAAGCTCTAAATGGAAGAAGCTCTGAATGAGCTCGAGTGTAAACAAATTGCTGCCTAGCACATTACATACCTCACAATAATAATAATAAATTACATCATTACTATTCCCTTCTTCCTAGATACACAAAATAATATCATTATAGGGTGAAATCTAAAAGAGGTTACCGAATCAAGCTTCAAAAGGTCTTCCCCCAACCCAATTTGCTCCAACAATGGGAGATAATTGCTGCTGAGAATGACCACATGCCCTCCATTTTTCACATTTTTCCTTGCAGTTGATAGCATTTTTGGAAATGTGGTCATTTATTATTCTGATATCTACAGTTGATAGCATTTTGGGCAATGTGGTCTACAGATTCGATGGGCATCCCCACATATTTTTCTAATACTGCCAAAATAAACCTCTACCACTGTGGTGGTACTCCTGCCTGATGCTGCCAAAGTAAAATTATGTCATTGTGGTGGTACTCCATCAAAATTCTTACAAACGGAATATCAATAGTTGATAGGTTCATAATGGATTACCTTTAATATTTATGAGCCAAAAACTCTGGGTTCTTAATAGCATCCAAAAAATATAACTTCTGGACAACCAAGGACACATAACAAGCCATACATAGTGAAAAAGCTAGAGGAAACCAGGCCATACATAGTGCAAAACCTAGACGAAATTCCTTAGTTGCAGATTAAAAATTCCAAGGTAAACAACATGTTTTCCTATTTTCATAATAATGAAGCTTCTATGAATGAAGTATAAGAAAATTTATTAAATATATCAGATATACATATGAAATATATTAATGAGCCAAAATATTAAATATATTAATAAGAGATATAAAAAAAAACACTTTTTAAGAAATATAATTTAAAATAAAACTGGGTACAGTTGTGGTAGCCATTAGAAGATGTAGCTACCGTGGACCCACCTGCATGTGCTCTTGAATAATCATTTGGATATTTAGAGGAGGAGGTTACACATGCTCTTTCCTAATAATCATTTGGATAGTTCGTGGAGGCATCTGGGAGAGCCGCGAGCCATCATCTAGCCTGCAACAAATTCTTCAGTGTTTGTTTCCCATATTTTTTCCAAAAAATCTGAAGGAAATCTATTGAAATCCAAGGAAACCTATTGAAATACAGGGCATATTACAGGGACGTGTGCTTTCTAGATCAAAATTAAATTGTAGAGAACAGTACATATGAGAATATAAAATCTACAAAGTCACCATTATTAGGAATTTGACATCTTCATCTGAGACTAGTTCAAATAAAAGCAATAATATCCACAAAATGATTCATGATTTGATGGTCAGTTATAGTTCAAGTCACTCTACATCCTCTAATAGAAAACCCTCGGTGGAGGCCTCTTCATCTTGTTCAATTGAATCGATGGCCTTCAGATTTTTCTTTGATGTCAAATTTTCCTTTGATGCAGAAATTTTTGGACTATTTCCATATTATATGCAACACACCCCTCTGTTTCAGGTTCATCTCTTTGTGTACAAATACATAAGGTAGCATCTAAGCTTGTGCCATGAAAAGAAAATCTAGAAACAATGAATGAAGTTACAAATTCATTTGACCGAGAAGCAGTATCACCAGTGGTTGACCCGCTACATCGCTCAACATCTCACAAGGTTAAGCTAGAATCAGAAGATGCAAAACATCGCTCAACATCTCTCAATGTCAAGCTAGAATTAGATGAAGAAGCAAAGGAACCATGGGAAAGGTAGCTATTATGGTATTATATATTAATATTTTAATCAATGGTTGATTGAATCTCACTAGTGGCATAACCCATTCCATACCTTATAGCCTAGGTTGAATCACTAGCAACAACCTCATTTGAACTATTTAATCTTGTTGTTGACTTTGTTGATCGATTGAAAGTAGCACCAATATATTAGGCCTGTACACATACCATCTCATGCCTTAGGAGTTTATTCCGATCGAAAAGAAACATATTTTTTGGTGTTGTCCACCATTTGCAATAAAAGAAGTAAGACATCTATTAGAGATGATAGAACTAGGATATAATACAAGTATTTAAATCATCCCATATCAAAAATAACTAGCGATCAGTTAGAGATGACAGAACTAAGATATAATACAAGTTTATCAATTAGCCCATACCAAACATTAGGGGAATTTTGACGTCTAAAATGGGCCTCCTAAGAAAAATGTACAAAAAAAATAAACTTTATAAGAACCAATATAATTGAATATGATGATGCCAACCATGGGGGATTATTCTCCATTTCTTTAGGCAAAGGGTAAAAATATTAAAAAATAATAAAATAATAAAACTAGTTTTTCAACTTGTATTTTAAACTTATCTCCCAAAGTTTTTACTCAAATTTCAAGAGGGAGACTCTTTGGATGAAAAATTTAATTTCTCATCCAAGGCATACCCATATTGCATACTTTCGATGTATCCTGCTACACGAAAAATGAGAAATACATAAAAAAACGTGATTGCAATCACGTTTTTCATGACTTTCTCATTTTTCATGTAGTAGGACCCATAGAAAGTATGCAACATGGGTAATCCTTAGATGAGGAATTAAATTTTGCATCAAACGAGTACTCTCGCTCGAAATTTGAGTAAAAAATTTGGGAGATAAGTTGAAAATATGAATTGAAAAAGTAGTTTTTTTTATTTTTTCCCTCCAAAATTTGATGATGTAATCAAATCTTATTTTATTTTTTCCCCTATTATTTTATAATTTCCTTAGGAGGCCCATTTTAGACCTCAAAATTTCCCTAATTAATGACTAGTGATTTGAAAAAGAACTAGCGTATTAACCCTTTTCCAGTGACCATTACGGTAGGGTAGAGATGTCATTCCTATATTGTTAAGATGGCAGGATGACTTAATTGAGCTTGAATAGTACTCAGTTTCATTTTAAGTTTTGAAAAAAACATTGCAGGGAATGTAGTTTGAGTTGAAGAAGCATCGGAAGGACATGTGAAGTGAGCTTTCATGTCAAATTGGTGAAGTGGTGAGTCCGAGTACACAATGCGGCTAAGGTGATGGAGCCCTGAAGTTTAGTAAGTATTGATAATCCATAAAAGAAATTAAAAAAATTTTACATTGAAATTTTGATTTACTATTCTGAAATTGTAATTATCAGTTATCAATACTGTAAAATTATAAATGAAAATTGATGATTCTGCTGGAAAAAAGCTCATAAATGAAAATTGATGATTCTAGAGGAAACAAAAGTTGTTGATTCCAGAGGGATAAGGTTAACTAAAAGAAAACCTCCAAAGAATCAAAACGAAGACACAATCTTCCATGGGTTAATCTCTTACCACAACGTGACATGGCACTAAGACGTCACAAGATTATAAGGCACTCAAATGCCTCAATGCCTTAGATTATGAGACTCAAATTCTACATGGGACTCAAATTCCTCACTTCAGAAATGTGAAGTGAGTGGAGAAAGGTGAAGCCGTCGGACACAGGGCTGATGAACAGTTATGATACTATGAAGCCAACAGATACAAGTCTAATAATGTGAATCCATTAGAGATAGGGTTGATGAACAATTATGATAAAGTATTTACTGAAGCCAAATACCTCAACTTTCCACTTGTATCTTAATGATGGCTACTTGTATCCTCTTACATCTCATGCTTGCCACTTGTTTTCATTTTCATATACCCATAAAAAGTGATATAATGTAAAAAAAATATCCTAATCTCAAACAATAAATGCTTCAGCACTAATGCTACCATTATTCTAACATTAAGCTTATGTTATAAAGGTGTTCTTCAATTTATGAATTATACCTTAAGTTTCTTGAGTTTGTCCTCTATATGAGGCCAATAAGATGACAAATTATTTCATTGGATTAGAAGGAATATCCATTAGAATAAAAAAAAAAACTTTTCTTAAAAAAGAAAAAGTTCCTATGTCAACTAATAGCCACCTAAGAAAACGATCACTATAGTCCAATTTGACACAATTACTAAGTGTGACGCAACCATCTGTGCCCCATGTAGACATGATGCAATGTTAAAGGGCATGGTTCACGCTTGCTGCTATGATATGTTATGGAGAAGAAGACAGAAGTGTTGTTATGTTATGGAGACGATGACAAAAGTGTTAAGGCACGTGGCGCTCATGCAAGTCTGACATGGTTCATGGATTCGATTTTAATTTTTAATTATTTTCTTACCCCTTATTTTTCAAACCCTCTCCTCCATTTTTATTATTGTATTCTTATTTTTACACTCTATATGTTTGATTTAGGGTTACAGCCTTACAATTAAAATCATTTTATTTCCTACTGTTAGACCTACGTTCGAGTACCATGACCTATTTATTCCCCTCGGAGCTGCGATCCCATGCCTAGAAATTTTTTTCATATCATTGGGTGGAAAATTGAGAATTTTCGCTGAAAAATCGGTGGACTGATAGGTTCAAATGATCCTCTATTTATTTAATTCATTTTCATGTTCATTTTTTTTTTCGGGGAAAAAAAAACGCTGCATATATTAAATATATGGTTCTGATCTACATAGATACTCAATTGAAAACAGTTCAATAAAATCATCATTGCAAATTATTGAATGCCTTAATTAGGATCATTTTCATGTTCTGTGCACACATTTTTGAAGCATTTTAGGTTATGTTTATTCTTGTACAAGATTAAAGTCCCAACTTCGAAATATTGTACATTGAAGTTAAATTTCAATATCAGTGTCCCTTATTTCGGAGAACCTTCACTTAAATTTACATTATGGTAAAGTGAATTTGAGTGCTTGTGATTCTCCATGCACTGCGCCCAACTCTACTCAATCAACACATATGTAAATATTATTGAATTTTGACACCCTATCCTACCCTCATGGCTAAAAATTTGATTTGGTCTTCATTTCTCAATCTTTGTGCTAATTTTTTATATATTTACATAACACATTTCAATTAGATATATTTCTATCGTATATCTAGAAACTTGTGGGGATTGGTTTCTTGGAATGCGTTGCAATTTTGATGTCTTCCGAAGAAAATCCACACAATTTTTTTGTGGAAAAAGAAACACAAAATATTCCCTATTGTTGTCAAATTTAAGAGAAACTATAAGTTCCTTTGAACTTCCCCAATCCAATACTCAAATGTTTCCTTACAGTATGGCCAGGCATAACCTCTTGTTCAGGTTACTAATCTTGAAACGTGGTAAACAAAATCGATTTGTGTATTTGTGAGTTATACTACTATCATTTTAATTTTTTCATATTAACACATACATAGAAGTATAAAGCATGTTACTTTATGAGTTCCCATCCTTGTGCTTCTACAAGATGAACAATGACAGCGAGTTCATGTCATCTTCAAGTATATTGAACTGAACCATCCCAAAATACCTATGAGGATTGTATTTGTTGTTGTTTATTTCGTAGATTGTATCTCTTGTTGTTTTATTTCATAGTATACACAAGTGATATTATATGTTTTCTCAAGTCAACCACCATAGTACCTCTTTGGATGAGCATTATTAACTGTGGAATTCCATCTTGACGAATCTTGAAGAAAAAATGTTTTTGAATAATTTTTCCTCAGTATTAAATCTGATGGCAATATTTTCTGAGATAAGAGGAATATGTTATTGTATTCTTGCCTATCTATGATCGGATGTTTGTCCTGATTGCAAGAAACTTGACATGGAATGAACGAGGTATAACTTTACTTCAGAGAGTAGGAATTGGCATGTTCATATCCACTTTTTCAATGATTTTTGCTGCGTTGACAGAGACAGAAAGAATCAAGATAGCAAAGGATAATGGACTCGTAGATATTCCCATTACAACAATTCCGTTGAGCATTTTTTTGTTGCTTCAAAAATATGTGTTGTTTGTCATAGGTGATGGATTTACAATAGTATAATTGTAAGAGTATTTTTATGATCAGATGCGAGACACTATGAAATCCCTTAGTATAGCTGTATATTTCAGTGTTTTAGGAGTTGGTATTTTTCTGAGCAGCATACTTATTTCATTTATTAATAAAGTTAGTTGCAGAATCAAGGGGAGTTGTTGATTTGCAGACAATTTGAACAAATCTCATTTATACTACTTTTATTGGCTTCTAGCATCTCTGAGTGCAGTCAACCTTTACATTTACATGTTCTTAGCCAGCTTCTATAGGTATAGAAATGCCAAAAATAATATTTCTTGTAGCTGTTGTTTTTATCTTTGCTTTCAAATGCCATGGATGTGAAAACTAATCCCAGTAATTTAGTATATCTAGAGGAACCACTGCCCAATCTTATCTATGAAAACCTTTTCTTGGGCAGGGACTTGTTGCTTGCAACCCATCTTGTTGAATAAGATTTTGGTTAAGAGTTTGCATTTTTAAATTATATTTTTTATTTTTTTAATGAAATGAAATAGGTTAAAGTAGAGATGTAATGAAATAGGTTAAAGCTAAGAGGGAGAGGCATGTGGTAAAAATTTTTCTTCTCACAGATCACTAACAGGTAAATTTTGGTGAGATGGTTTTACTTGAATAATAATGAAAATATTTTGTGTAAGGAAATGGGTTAAGAACATATGTATATGGGAAAAATATTTCCTCTCACAAACCACCAACAGGTAATTTCACGTAAGGAAGAGTTTGTGCAAGGAAATGGCTTAACATCTAGACTTAGAGGCATGTGGTAAAACAATTTCCTCTCACAAGCGGCCAATGGATAATAATTTCAAGTGTGATGGTTTTAATCAAATAATAGTGATAAGTGAGCATACAAGCAGATATTAACTAATAATAACTATACTCACTATTGATTTGACAATTAAATTATACTAGATTTTCTTATCCTATAGAAAAATAAAATAAAACAAAATTATCTTGATATTTTATACATCTATCTATTTGTTCATGGAGGTTTATACATTTTTCTCGGTCATCCACGTTCATAGAATTTATGGTTAAAAAATGGATTGCATCTCAGTCCTAAGTCACCATAATAGTTGGTCTGGTTTCCTCCAATAACTTTGTCTTGGATTTAGCATTGTTCTCTTTAGACATCATATTTATAGTTTTTCTTACACAGGTTAACGCTTTATTTGTCACGAAGGGTTGGGTTGTGTTGCATACTAAAATAACTTAAACAGTAACCTTTTGTTTTCCGTTAACGTTATGTTAATTCTATATTTATAATCAAATAATATTAAAATATTTATGTTTATTTTTAATTTTTGTTTTAAATATTGGATCAAGAATGCTTTTACTAAATAAATAAATAAAAAGTAGGGAAGGCAGGAGGGGAGGGGTGTTTTTAGACCCCATGAAAAAAATGCATGGGTTAGGGAAATCCACAAAAAAACACAGCTGAGTATCTAGCCATATATCAAAGACTAAGATTGGCTAGGGAAAGCGAAATCAAAATATTGATTATCTTTAGACTCTCTCTTGGTTATACAACAATTGCGCAAGAGAGAATGACAAGGATGCACCTAGAGACTCAATGCAATGTCGAATTAACCAACAACTAGAAACGTTTGAAGAAGTGGAGTTATTCCACATATTAAGGGCACACAATTAAAACACATATGAAATGGAAAACTTGGGAAAAACGCTGCCCCAAGGCGACTTATTGATCAATGGTGATACTAGGGGCATTCATCCCATACCATGATCATGGAAGAATTAATAATTAAACAAATTTCAGCACACCAAGGAAGGCTACACACCTTACAGCAAGGTGAGGCCTTTAAGGTGTTGGCACTTTTGTTTAGTTGTAAAATTAGCAACAAGGGATCTTCCTAGGCATCCTCTAGTGGGACACCTACGAGAAGAAAGAGAAATAGTAGTGGTTACCCAACAGAGAAAAAGGAGGAGTGTCAAGCAGAGAAAAAGGAAGCATGCGACAACCTCACCCCAAATCTAAGTAACTAAATGTATTACAAATATGAAATATTTGGTAGTGTATTTTGGAGGATATATTGGAGGATATATAAATATAGTATAAGTGGAATATCTCTATTTAGTAGAAAATCTAGAAGGAAAAACAATGTTGTAATATAGAAATAGAAAAATTAGCATCTGGATATATATGTGAAAGAGTTCGGCCTTCAAAATAGACAGTCTCACCTCCATGTACATATTCGTGAGCACCCTCAATCAAATTTCATGATTCATTGTGTGGAGTTACCTCCTGACCTAACATGGTTTCAAAGCCAGCTCTTTTTTTGGTCTCCTTGCCCTTGTAACTCCCTCCAATTTGAAAAATTATCTATGTTCTCCAAATATTGTGCATTTTTTTGTTGTGTTCAAAACTATTTGAAAGTTTTTTTTTTTGTTGTGTTCAATTTTTTCTTTTTGGCCCTCCTGGAATGCATTCCAACAGCACTCCCATACATTCAAAATTGTTTCGACTATGGCTTCTCGCCGCTCCTACCTGTAGTAACTCTACAATGCTCGTCCCTAATCTTGTCCTTACTACATCCCACAGCTCCTGCGGGCTCACAGCAACCCTCGTCGGCTCTCTTGCCTCTGCTCCTCCTCATGGGCTCCTTCACGCAGTCCCACAATGCACAGGCCCATCATCGGCTCCCTGATCTACTCTCCCCCACTCTCCCTTCCTCTCACTGCTCCCTTCCTCCACTCTCCCCTGCTCCCCTCCTCCACCCTCCCACTCTCCCTTCCTTCACTCCCCTCCATGGGCTCCCCTCTCTCCTACCTCCCACTCTCCCTTCCTCCCCTCGCCCCCTGCTCCCTCCTCCATTCTTCATGTGCCCTCCTCCCTCTGCCCTCCCTCCACCCTCACCTCCCCCTATTCCACCTCCCTAGGTAGGACATCCCCAGGTCCGACCTTCCTGAGGTCCCACCTCCCCCAGGTTTAACGCTCTCCAGGTATGACCTCCACTAGGTACGACCTCCATCAAGTACCACTTCCCCCAATAAAACCTTTGCAGAAAATAAATAAATAAATAAAATAAAATAAAATAAAAATTACCAGAACTAAGTTTCTTGCTGCAGAATACATTTTTACAACATAATTGAGTTTTTTTCCAGTAGACTACATTTTTCCTACAATACATATTTACAATACATTCTCTCATATCTAGTGTGGGAGTATTTCTCTCTAGCAAGGAGAAATATCCTGAGTGGTCTCAGAAAATGAATCACATTCTCATTTTTAATGAGTTTTGGAGAGTAATTTGTGAAGGACAAGGAGACAATTCACCGATAAAGCCCACTTCAGACAAGGAGATCTCCATTTGGGAAAACAAGAATTGCAAGGCATATGCCTTGATTGCAGCTTCTGTAAATGAAGAGGTGAGTCGCCATATTACACCATTTTTTCCTATGAAGCCTTGAGGAAATTAAAAGAACTCTATGACTCACATCCAAAACTTGAAATCGTTCAATAATGGTTAAGCTTTTTAGCCTTGAATTGAAAAACCCTCTTGCTTTAGCATCATACGTAAGATCTATCATGCATGAAATTAAAAATACTAGTGTAGAAGTTGACATACCTCTCATAGTTTATGTTAAGGCATTGTATCCCACTTACTAACACTACCTTGAGTCATTACAAGAAAGTGGAAACCTCATGAATATCACCTTTGATTCCCTTGAGAAAAATTTTGCAGAAAGAGAGAAGGCTTTTGGAAAGAAGACAACCCCCTTGCCTTCTGAAGAAGTTGTATGTTTCGCACATAGAGAGAAGAATCATGCTCAAGATTCTTCCAGAGGAAGAGGTGGCTAAAGATGAATAGGAAGAAGAAAATTTAGAGGAAGGGTGGGCACACAAGCTCAAAGTGAAAAATATGATCTTCATTGCATACGCTGCAATAAAAATTGGCATGATGCATGCCTTGGGACAAAATTGAGCAGCAAAGAAATCAATAAAAAGGTAAAACTCATGACAGAGACAAAGGTAAAGCACCTTAATCCATTCATTATTTTGTAGAACATTGTAACATAGGAGTAACTGAAGACTTGTTTGATTCTTCACTTACTTCTTGGGGAAATTATTGGTTGCTAGATTTAGGAGTCACATGACTTTTAGAAAATATTTTTTTGAATAATTTACTGACAAGGTTGATGGAGCAGTATACTTTGCATACAAATCTAAACTCAAGCCATCGGGGCTTAGCACAATCAGGCTTAAGTTGCCTGGTCTTATAGACCATCTTCTACATGATGTTCTATACCTCCCTAAGTTGAGGAGAAAATTTTTATCCTTGGTCCACACCCACAAACAAGGGAATTGCATTCACATGTTTGATGGCAAGGTTGAAGTCATAAAAGCATTATATCGCTCACTTTTCATGAGAGGAATAGAAGAAGGAAGACTCCTAGAGCTACAAGGTACATTTTCTCATGCACAAAACTTTGCATTCAGTTCTCATTATGATGAAGGTAGATTCCCATCAAGTCTTTTATGGAATGTTATATTTGCACTTAAACTATGACAACCATCAATTTTTGAAGAAAAATGGTGTTATTGGATTGCCTACAATTCCTAGGAAACTTAAGCAATGTGATGCTTGTATTCTAGGAAAGCATAACAAACAGTCCTTTCATGATTCACATTCCAGAGCACATAGAAAAATTGAGCTTATTCATTCAGATTTATGTGGCCTCATGCCTATTGCTTCTGCAAATGGAAATAAATATATGATGACATTTATTAATGATTACACTAGAATATGTTGGTTTTACTTATTGAAGAACAAATACGATGTTTTTCAAACATTCAATAATTTTCATGCATGGATTGAAAATAATGCGCAAACTCATATTGCCTCTTTGTGCACTAATAATGGAAAAAAATACACTTCAAATGAATTTTAAAACTATATTTTCCAACATGGGATCAAACATAAAACATTCGTGCCCTATAATCCCCAATAGAATGATTTAGTTGAAAGAATGAACGAGACAATTTTAAATATGGTTCGCTCCATGATGTTTTTTAAGAATGTAAAATTGATGTTTTGGGTTGGTGCAGTTATATGTGTTGTGTACATAAAGAATAGGAGTCCTTATAATACAATTAGAAATAAAACTCCCCATGAAATGTGGCATGGCCACATTCCTTTGGTAAAGCATTTCGGGGTCTTTGTTTCCACCTGTTATGCTTTGATATGTAAGGTACAAAGAAATAAAATTGGTGCTAGAAGTTGAAAATGTATCTTCTTAGGGTACTCCAATACCTCCAAAGGATATCATCTCTATGATGAAGTCAATAAGAAGTTTGTAGTATCTAGAGATGTCATATTCCTTGAATCTTCCAATACTGATGATGCTGTTGAGCAGCAACAAGATCGCTTGGATATATTCACACATGCAAAGGAATTTCAAGAATTTTATAATCATATTCCACATATTGAAGGGGTGATTCCTATACTAAATCAATCGATGGAATCATCTTCTGAAACACTCTCTCCCCCACATGAATAACCAACCACAGATGACACCTTGAATGATGTGATTGATAGAATTGGGAGACTGGATCTTGATTCAATCCCAACTTAGTCAAATAAATAGCCTGGGCCATCTCAAAAAGGTCCCCCAAAATGGCTGACAAAGACACTGGAAAATGTTCGTCCTGATGAGGTTGGAAAGACAGAAACATGAAGTTCCACCAGGAAAAATGGAGGTGATGTAGATTATTCTGATTCACCTTTGATATGGATGTTGCTTATAATTGTGAATTTAATTTGTCTACAGATCTTAAACCAACCTCCTTCAAAGAAGCCACTTCTCATGATGAATGGTATAAATCGATGCAAAAGGAGTATCATGCATTGATAAAGAATGACACTTGGAAGTTGGTTGATCCTCCATTGGGAACCAAACAAATTGGCTGCAAGCGGGTCTATAAGAACAAGTACAAATCGGATGGCTCACTTGACAAGCACAAAGCCAGGCTTGTGGAAAAAAAAAATTCATAGAAATAAGGGGTCAATTATGAAGAAAATTTCCCCCCCACAACAAAATGGGCCACCATCCAGACACTCTTTTCCTTAGTAGCTCAGAAGGGTTGGAAATTCCATCAGATGGATGTAAAAACTGTCTTTTTGAATGGATATCTAAAGGAGAAATTTTTTATGTCCCATCCCGAAGGATTTGTTGTGAAGGGCCAAGAACACAAAGTATGCAAGATTATAAAATCTTTGTATGGCCTCAAGCAAACACCATGAGCCCGGTATGAGAAATTAACAAAGCATCTTCTTAAACTTAACTTCAAACATTTTGATCTTGTTGATGCAACTTTGCTTGTTAAGAAAGTTGGAAAAATAGTTGTATATCTTGTGGTGTATGTAGATGATATTTTGATGACAGGGAAAAATGAGAGTTATATTGCACCCATAAAGAAGGAATTGAAGAAAGGTTTTAAAATGAATGATTTGGGCTATGTTCACTACTATCTTAGTATTGAAGTAACTCAAGATCCTAAATTTATATTCCTTTCTCAAAAGAAGTACATTGGAGATCTATTGAACAAGTTTGGCATCGATGAATGCAATCCTTTCAACACTCCAATGGAACAAAACTTGAAGGTCACATCCATTGAAGGGAAGGAATTTGAGGATGCAATGAAGTATAGACAGCTTGTAGGAAGTCTCATCTACCTGAAAACTACCATACTAGACATCTCATTTGTTGTTGGAATCCTCTCCATGTTTATGAAAAAGCCTTGTGAAGGACATTGGTCTCTTGCAAAAAGAGTTCTAAAGTACTTGAAAGGGACTCAAAACTTTGGACTCAAATATACACAGGTGGGCGACTTCAGCTTGATTGGATACTATGATTCACACTTTGATGGATACAAAGAAACTGGGGTATCTACTTCAAGTTATACCATGAGTCTTGGATTGGGATTTGTCTCCTAGAGATCACGAAACAGTCAGTTTTAGTAGATTCCACAACTGAGGCAGAATATGTGGCAACAGCTGAAGCGACAAAGAAAATTGTGTGGCTCAGGAAAATCCTAGAAGATTTTCATTTGAAACAAATGCATTCAACTCCACTCATGATCAACAACACTTCTGAAATAAATTTGGAGAAGAACCCAAAGTTCCATGATCGAACGAAGCACATCAATACAAAATACCATCTGACTTGACATCAATGTTGAGGCCAAAACTATCCATCTACATCATTGTTACACAAATGAGCAGACTGCAGACATCTTCACCAAAGCGTGTGGAAGAAAAAATTTTGAAAAATTCAGAATGATGCTTGGACTCACCAACATCCCTTAATATTAAGGGGGGGAATGTTGACACCTAATCCTAAGGGATTGGGCAAAATTGTATATTATTGTAAAATAGGAAATAAGGAAGTTTAAGAGACATTGGGAAATGAATCCCAACAGTCTCACGTCCATGTATATATTCATGAGAACCCTCAATTAAATTTCACAATTCATTGTGTGGAGTTACCTCCTGGCCTAACAAAAATAAATAAATAAATAAAAAGTAGTTAATTAAAATATGAAACTTAATATATAAAACTAAAAATTAAATAGTGTTAAAAAAATTTAATTGGAAAGGAAGTATGGAGAGAAAACAAGTTTTATTAATAATATCTCTAAACAAGTATTACTTAATCAGTGTATTGTTCTTAGTGTAAAATTGCAAATTCTCTTTTATTTTTCAAGGATTGGGCTTGGTTTGAATATTTCTACTAATATAATTGTTTATATAAATAAAACCTACACAGTTGGCCTCACTTGATATTATGTATTCTCTTAGTAGAATTGACTATGAACTCTGTGTTACCTTGTGTCTATCCTTGACACTATTTCAATGACTTGTGTGTATGCATTCAATTATTAAGTCCATAAATTTCTCGTTAGTCCCTGTCGCATGCATGACAGGGACTAGTAATCAAAAATGTGTGGTTTACATTATTTTTTCTTAGCTAGTGTCAGAAATAACCAAACTTAACCAAAAATTTTAAGGATGACAATTTTTTTTTCATGGTGTTGGCCTCTTCCCGAGGTGGAGAGGTTGTAAGCATATAGTATCTTGGCTTTATGTCATTCATATTTCTGAACTATAATTTTGAATTGGAAAAATAATGCTAGCATTAGTCTCGCAGTATGAAATACTAGCAGAGTTATCATAATTCATAGGTGCATTAGTCCAAAAACATTTTCCATCTCCGCTTGTGCTGCCACCGCTCCACCTCTTGTCTACTTATCTACATGCATGCATAACAGGTGGTATACACTTGTTGAGCTTTCATTTAGATAGTTGGAATAGAAAGGAACTAGTGTTCGCTAACCTTGTAGTTCATATGGGTTGCGTTATTGCTTTTGTATCTAAGGTGCATTACGGGAATTTATGAATTACGGGATAGGCCTCCTAAGGAAATAATAAAATAACAGCTAAACCAATAAAATAATATTTATGAATTTGCAATTCACTTTTTGCACCAAAATCCATGTAACCATAGTTAAATTCAATTCAAAAGTTGCACCAAAATTAAATTAATAAAAAAATTGTATTGATGTGACTATAAATAAGAATGAGTTTGTCAAGAAAAATTCATTATCATTGAACAACTAATGCATTTGTCCTTTGTACTTAAATAACTTAAAATAAAATATAATTATAAATTTATAAATTCTTAATTATATTATATGTTATTAATTATTAATTAAAATTTATATTATTTAAATTTCATAATAACATGTAATTAATATACTATATAAAAATAATGTAATATAATATAATATAATAAATGTATAGGGATATGCATTGTTTCTTTCAAGAAATATGAAATGACAATAATATATTTTTATTCAAAAAATATGAAATGACATTTATTATGAGTACTTTACTTTGACTTTAAAAGTACTTAGAGCACTACCATGGTTAACCATGAGTTTTTATCCACCATTGAGAATGTGACAAGTAAGTACCTTTAACTCAAGAAATGCCACCTCAACAATTAGGGATGATGTCATCCCCTAAAATGTGCTTGGTTCTCATAAAGGAAATTTTCATTGTACATTTTCCTTAGGAGGCCCATTTTAGACCTGAAAATTCTCCTAATCGGTTATGCCTGGTAAAGACTTGGGGTTAAGTCTTAGAATACACACGGGCTCCTTATTATGAAAAAAAATGACTCTATGGAACCTATAGTCAAGCACTGCAAGTGCTCCATCTGTAATAAACCCTAGATACACTGAATAAACTTAGCTTAGTAGTAGTTTCTTTTACCTAGTTCTCGTCATTTATGCTCTCAAACATCATCAGATGGCCAGTTTTGCTCACGTACTTTGAGAGGCTATGTAAAAATGAAATCATATGCAATACAATGACTTCATTGCTATTTTTTTATTAATTATAAACAAGTAGACAAATTCAATAAATTTTCAAATTTTCACTTTTGTAAATTATTTGCAAAATTTCATTCAATTTTCATTTTGTAGCTTAATATAATGCAAATTTGATTGTTTTGACAGAGCTAAAACAATATTACGACACACTTGAAATCTATTGAGGTTTAGACCTGAAAAATACACAAGCCCATACATGAGGCATGTTAAGAGAGTCTTGGCATCAACTAATATCAATGGAAGAACTACGTAGTTGGATGGATAAGGACCAGATAAAGTGCACTAAAGGTTATGAAAAAGGGCTTCCTAAAAGAATCATAGTGAAAGGGATTAAGGATCGGTTTACAGAAAGTCCTCTAGACAATTAGCCATTAGATATTGCAACCTAGGTTGTTGAAGCCAGAGTTGTCTGCAAGGTTCAAATCATATATATATATATATATATATATATATGAAATGAAGAAAATTTCATGTAGTAGTGAAATAAATTTCTTATGATCCCAAGTTCAATGCTCTGGGGTCAAATTTGTATACACAGGCGCCTAAATCATTGATTGAATACTTTTCAATGGATTCCTATTTCTAAGTGTATTATCCTGAATCCCAACAGGCCTATCTCTCGGTTCACTATTTAGAATTGCTCCAGTTAAGAAAACTACCATTGTTGAAGTATAACAGGTGACAGTTTGAAATTCCTTTTAAGTCCATAAAACAGAAGTTGAAAAAAACCTAAATATTATTGTAAACAATACAGACACATTCTCCTATTACTCTCGATGACAACAGAGCACAGTACCTACAGAAGCTTTATTAGGAGAATCTGTAGAGTGGTAGAAACACTGAGAATGAAACTTGTGATGTCCCTCCATTTTTATTCATTCATTTGCTTCCAGTGGCATGTGTTAATCTCATTAAATAACCATTACTTCACCCAACTCTTCAATGGCTCTGGATCAATTGTTGAACTTGCAGCTCGACTGGATCATCAAATGGATCTGCGTCACGAAATTCCTATGGGACTGGATAAGCATATTTCTCTACGCCTAGCTCTGCTATTGCTTCTTCATTAACACATTAAGGGAATTTTGAGGTCTAAAATGGGCCTCCTAAGAAAATAATAAAATAATAGCTAAACCAATAAAATACTATTTATGAATTTGCAATTCACTTTTTGCACCAAAATCCATGTAACCATGGTTAAATTCAATTCAAAAGTTGTACCAAAATAAAATTAATAAAAAAAATGTATTGATGTGACTATAAATAAGAATGAACTTTTCAATAAAAAAGTTATTATCATTGCACAACTAATGCATTTTTCCTTTGTACTTAAATAACTTAAAATAAAATATAAATATAAAATTCTTAATTCTTAATTATAGAATATACTATTAATTAAAAATTATATTATTTAAATTATACAATAACATGTAATTAATGTACTATATAAAAATAATATAATATAATATAAGATATGTAATATATTGTTTTAGGTGTGAATTTTATATTACATATTGAATTGATTTTATTTATAATATAAGAATAAATAATATATGCTATAAAAAGAAATATAATATATATTCTATAACATTTAGATTATTTTCCGTAATATTATATATACTAATATATAATATTAATATAATCATAATGAAATGAATTGAGTTTTATTTAAAATTAAAGAAAAAAAAAGTATTAAAATAAATTTAATTTATATTTATAAGTATAATATAAGAATTATATACATTGAAATTTAGTATTTTTTTCCCCAAACTATGTTAAACCTAATATATTTCTTTTCAACATACAAAACTAATATACCTTTTTTCATCCTACAAAACTAAAATGTATTTTTTCTTTAATTTTCATATGTTTTTATTGTCATTAATATTATAATAATATTATTTATAGATTTGATGTATCCTAAAACTACTAGGTTACATTTTTATTTCTTTTTATTTCATATGTATAATATATATGTATAGATATTAAATTATAATTAATTTGAAATTGTAATATTAAATAAAATGAGGTGAATATATAATTTAAAAATAATATATGAAAATATACAAATATAATATTTATTGAAAAGTATGTAAATACATGAAGATTGTGTAGGGATATGCATTGTTTCTTTCAAAAAATATGAAATGACAATAATAATATTTTATTCAAAAAGTATGAAATGACATTTATTATGAGTATTTTACTTTATGACTTTAAAAGTACTTAGAACACTACCATGGTTAAGCATGAGGTTTTATCCACCGTTGAGAATGTGACAATTAAGTACCTTTAACTCAAGCAATGTCACCTCAACCATTAGGATGATGTCATCTCATAAAATGTGATGGGTTCTCATAAAGTGAATTTTCATTGTACATTTTCCTTGCGAGGTCCATTTTAAACCTCAAAATTCCCCTAATGAGAAACAACTAGTGGACTAACTAGCCAGTTATCTACATGCATAAAGAATCGACTACTATCATATCATAAATAAAGTAGTTCCACATAGACCCGAAGCAGATAGGCCGATTCCACGAAATGCTCATGTAATATAACAACCTATGTAGACAGTCAAAGCAACCAAAGCATTTTCACTAGAAGGGCCTTCTGAGATCCAAATTCAAAGCAGATTATTTAGAAGTGGAGACACCTAGAGGTGAATTAACAGACAGTCGACCCCTCTTCATGACTACTTTCACTCGAGTTTGCTTCTTTCTCTTTAATGAATCTATGCCCCTGCTAGGTGCTTACCATCTTGCAATAAATGAATGTTGTTGTTGAACAAGTTATTATTACCTAGTTGGGGCCGAGGAGATGCTTTCTTTCTCATGAGGGTGACATTGTTTTCTCATGAGGGTGTCATTTCTTTCTCATGGGCGTGCCATAGCTATAAGCCAATGAAAGCTCAGGTGTGTAGGGAGGAGGTCCTCATCTATCACGGTCTTTGGACTTGGGCACCTACGTTGATATCAAAATATAGAACGCAAACTAATGAGATCATAAACCGTTATTGAGATTTGATCCATGGTGGATTATTCCCCATTGGATTATTCCCAGGAAAGAACCCATTATTGTTACCCGGTTGGGGTGAAGGTGATAATGGAAATGATGGACCCGATACCTCGGCATGGAAATGATGAAGCTAAAGCACACTAGAAAAATCCATTCATACCTTTGATTTCTTATCCTCCTAGCCAGTACGACCATCCTTTCATTTCATTCAAACAGGACTGACAGCTCTAAATTAACCACCACGAGCTAGAGCCCAAGCAGGTGGGATACAGGGTTGGTTCTTGTGTTACAACCTGACCTGTTGGAGAGACATTGGATAAATTGCTAAACACCTAACAAGATCTCTTACCTACCTCTATAGTGAAGAATCATTACCACTACATCCCTCATCCTTCTAGGTCAAGCATAATTACCTATATAATAATATATATCCCCTTTCACCCTCTGAAGGTATGAGTTTAATAAGTTGATCTAGTAGTTGGTTTAGTCGTTGAAGCAAACATTTAAAACTAGTTGAGCCATGTCCATATCGAGACTCAAAAACAGATACAGAGAAAGTTCCAGGTGCATAACCTTTCTTGTTCCTCGTCGGGGTAATGTTGGAGCTAAAAAAAAATTGGCAAGTTAGCCTAGTGGTGCATGCCGCCAGTGATTTATGTGCACAAGAGTTTCAATATTGTGAACAATAATAATAAAATTATGTAATAAACACAGTTTTTTATTTTCATTACATGCACGAAGCCACGTGGGTGAATGTTTTTGGTGGGGTCATGTATTTTATAATACATTAGTTGTATACAAACTACCGTCTTAGACTATGGTACGGAAGCATAGAGGGAAGTAATGGAATTTGACTTCATAAACCAATCTGGTTGTTCCATTTTAGTGTTCGACATAGTTGTCAAATCTAGGAGTGGAATTTGACTAAGCAAATCCCCAACTTATCATGACAAATCCTACTCACCATGTGAGAAAACATAGGATTATTTCCAATTCGACCCAAAAGACAACCCTGAGAGATAGTGCTGGAACTAGATCACTAGAAAGTAGCTATATTTAGAGCTATAGCTTCATATAGTTCACATAGTTCCTAATAATTTGAACCAGCCAACATTTCATTTTGTTCCAAACATGTGAGGAATGAATGAAAACTCTACTATACATATCCGACATAGTCAACCTTGTTTTCATTGTTGCATTTCAAAGAGATATTTCACCCCATTGAATGAAGGCTGGCTATTATATACGTATTATGATTGGAATGATTCATTGAAATTAATGTTTGGTCAAACCCACTCTCACTTTCACTCAACCTTGAAATGTTGTATCGCTTCGCTAACTCTGAATACTGGCTGACTGTTAAGGGTTGGTTCCTCATTGTGTTCATCAACCATCCCTCTCCTCGACTTGCTTTCTTCACTCACTCCTACGTATTTTCTTGCAACCAACAGGAGAAACCACTACCATGAATGGGATTTCGAGGAGGGCATCCAGATATCAATAGATTTTCTTTGTCCAATTCTCCCTGCTTGGGGCAGGGATAATGTTGAAACCTCATCAAATCACTCGACCTCTCATCACATCGAAAGGGTTCTTTCCGACCGATAATGCAGAACATCCATAAGTCAAGAAAGTATCAGGTCTTCCAGGATCAGCTTTGAAATCCATTCCTTCATCTGACTATCTAAGCCACTTCTCTTTCGCAACAAATGGCATGAACAAACAAAGATATCGTTCAAGGTTCAATGCCTCAACATACCAAGTGGAAAAAATACATCCATAATTCGAGGAGAGGGAGCAAAGTAATGCAACAACTTATCTTCCTCGAAAATAAATATACTTGTAAAAATCTTAAACATTTCTCCACGCTAAACACAGCTCCAAATTATTTAACCTAGGACTTGGAACAATTGATCCATTGACATTCATTATGACAAGGACTTTTTGCTCTGCAACCCCACTTGTTTAATTATAAGTCTCATTATAACTCCACAAGGAACAGAAAAAAAATCATGTTTTCACATCTTGTATTTGCGTTCTTCATTGTTGACACCTAATGAAAGGGAGCAACTTTGATTCTATTTTTCATAGTCATGAGTGCACCACTCAGTTTTCCATGCTAATGGATCTCACCATAAACATAATGAATTCTACCATAAACATAGAGGTAGAGGTATATAAATTATATGCAATGTCTGTGCTTAGAGGTGCATTCTACATCCTAGCATGAGGGTAATGTGTGATTGAGCTCGAACTCAACCTAGAATTGACACTTGTTTTTTTTTTAATAAAATTAAATATTCTCCAAAAAATAATGTTACTTATATATGTATATGTATATGTATATGTATATGTATGTATGTATGTATGTATGTATAATTTAAATTCTTAAGAAAAAAAAATCAAATAAGTTTTAATAAGAGGGGATGTGTAATTCATTCAATTTTTCATATAAAATTAATGTGTAAAGTTTAAAAATAATAATAATAACAATAAAATTCAATGTAAGTGATAAATGAAATATTTGAATATATGAGATTAAGTAATGTTGGTTTGTATATTAAAATAAAAAATTAAATATTTTCTAAATTAGAAAAACAATATCTCTATAATAAAAAAACAAAATTGATGAGATCAATAGAATTTTAGTAGAGTTCATATACGAGGCCTAAAGCCAATAAAGAGTCAAGAATACGATGGAAAATTTTCCATTCTATGAACTTTTTGACACATACTAATAGAATGTCATCCACAAACATGTAGTGAGTAGCCTTTACTTGAAGAGTCATTTTAATGTCAATAATCAGGCCCTTGTTTTTGAAATCAACTATCTTCTTATTAAGTGATTTCATAATTGATAAAAATATAAGAATTGACTTTATTAATGAAAATGGGCAGCTCTCAGATGAGAGACTCCACCTAGAGACTTCCATTGCAAAGCTTTCTACCTCAATCACATTACAAACCATTAATATATAGTCATCATGCATATAGGTAAGTTAGAACAGCTTACCTAAGGAATAGGAACTAATTCCTAATCTAAGGTTCTGATGAACTGACTCCCTCCTAAATTACATTCTCCATTATCTTCAACACTCCCCCTTAATGGAGAAAGGGTTCATTAAAAATCCTAAAATCTCCCTAAATGACTCAAACTTAATTCTTCCAATAGGTTGTAGTTTTTTGTGATAACTAAGAAAATTCAAGTTCGTGATAAAATATACCACAACGCCTGCAACAAGGAATGGTGCTCCTGCCATGGTGTCTGCAGCTTCCTTTTCCATGGGCTCCTCTCATAGCTCAAGTAGCCTCCTCTACCGATGCAATTAATAACACGGTGGCCCTCCATGCTCACCGCATCATGCTTTTGAAGCACACCTTGGTTGCACCATGCACCATGTTGGGAAGGGGCACGGATCCAATCCACGCCTTCCTCCAACTCCTTCATCAACGCTGCTTGTAAAAAATAGCTCCATGGCCTCTCGACCTCACCATCATTCAAACAATATGGGGCCTCTATTCTGTATATGCATCCCGATCCTCCATGTAGCCTCTCAGCCTCTTGTCAAGCTTGGCCTCCACACAAAACTCACTAGTGAGCGGTGACTCCCTCTCTGCCACGATGCTCCTCTAGCACGATCTCACAACCTCAACTCTCGCCCAATCAAAATATCTATGCTCATAGGCCGAAAAAATGATTTCAAATGTTTGGGGAGATCATCATTTTTTTTCCTCACAGATCAGAACTGATGAGCACCCTTTTGCCTCTAAAATAAGCGTTGATCTAGCATGTATATGGAGAACACAACTCTGCCTCCTCGCAACTAGGGGCTAGACTCTCAGATAGGGATCAAAGCACTCTGTCTTTGACTCACCAACCCTAGAGATACTCACTCGGGGATCAAAACACTCTCGCTTTGATTCACCATCCCTGTAGCTCTGATACCGTGATAAAATTGCAAGAATTGATTTTATTAATGTGATGAGAGACTCCACCTGGAGACTTCCACTGCAAAACGCTCTACCTCAATAACATTACAAACCATGGATATATAGTCTTCACGTGTATATGGAAGTTAGAATAGCTTACCTAAGTAATATGAACTAATTCCTAATCTAACTTTGTGGTGAACAGACTCCCTCCTAAATTACATTCTCCATTATTTTCAATGATAACAAGTGTGAAAAAAATAAGAGAAGGACCACACCTCTTACGCAAACCTCTATAGTATTTGAAAAAAGAAGTGGTAAATCCATTGACGATGATTGTGAAATTAGTAGAGTTCACATATGTCATGATCCATTTGGTGTTATATTGAGAGATCCCAATAATATAAAAAAATAATCTCAAAAATTCCCAATCTATGCTATCAAAAGCTTTGTTGTTGTCAATTTTCATAATACATGGATTATGTCTCCTTACCTTAATAGTATGTAGAAATTCTTGAGGAGTGTCCACAGCATCCTACATTTGTCACCCCTCAATGAATCTGAATTGTTCCAGCAAGATATGAACGGTAATATAAGATCTAACTGCTATGAGCTTGGAGATAAGCTTATAAATAGCCTTGCAGAGTGAAGTGGGGTAAAAATCCTGAAATGAGATGTTTCATCTTGGGAATGAGCGCTAGAAAGGTAGCATTTATGGCTCGAGAGATGTGACCCTAGATTCCTCCACCACATCTAATAAGTCTTTAGACATAATGTCAAAGAAATGTAGGAACAGTTCAGCCCCCCACCCGTCCGGGCCATGACTCTTTTCCTTGGCACATACAAGAGGAACATAGTGAATTCCCTTTAACGTGGCAAGTCATCCCAAGACTGCATTCTCTTCTTCTTGCACCATCGTTGGTAACGAGCTTATGAATTCAATTTGATCTCGAAATTATTGTTCTCTTGCTAATAAATAAACCTTTAAAGTGTCGATATGTTACCTGCTCAATATCATGTTGTGATGTGTGGATGGAATTCTCAACGTCCCAAATGCTTCAGATTCTATTCTCTTTCTCCCTCATATTAGCATATTTATGAAATAACTTCGTGTAATTGTCATCGACCGCCACCAAGATAGCCTGACTTTTTCAACTCCATGTCGATTCATTAGATTTATAGAAGGAACGCTTTCTAGCTTACAACTCCATAATTTGTAATTTACATGCAGCAGAGTTGTAAAGTGGATCATCCGGGTCAAAAAACTCCGAAAGGGAATCTTCTATGGAGGCCACGATCCAATTCTCTTCTGATTTTAACTTCTTAACCTATTCATGGACCTTTTTTTTCAAGTGTTTATTTTGCAGCAGAATTTCTCCATAGGGCTAGACATCGTATGAGTATTTTTGGAAATTACGAATAAACAAACAGACAGAGGAATGTGTTCCCCCACAACACAGAGAATGAAAAATATGTGCGAAATTAACAATCATACACAAACAGACAGCGAAATAACATAGGAGAGGAATACATTTGAAATTTATTCAACTCTTCTCTAAATTTGATTCATTCCACTCTAAAAACATATGGAAATTACATTAGGTTTATACAAAATGGCCAAAGCCTGAAACTTTTAATGCAATTCAATGCAGATCAAACATATACCAAACAAATTGGCCTTCCTCTTAATTCTTCTATTTCTGAACGAAAACGTGTTCAAAACACAAAATGGTGGAGCTGAAACATTATTGGTTCCACCTGCAAAAACACATCGTGTCCAGCGCTCCATCGTAAATCACTCATCGGAAATTTTAACTTTTAACCTAGGTACTTATGGGAAAACCTTAAGTCTTGCGATATGCGATGTGACATGGCACAAATCACATCACAAAAAAAAACATTTTAACTTGTGAGCACTTATCCGTTTAAACTCCTGAGCTTGCGATGTGCGGTATGTGCTATCCTCCTGAGCTTGACACGTGCCCCTTTGTGATCGCATCGCAAACAAAATAGGATAACTTTTGGGCGCTTAGACAAGTAAGTCGTAAATATTGCAAAGTGCGGGTAGTGATGCAGTAAGCTGCAGGAATTGTGAAATACAAAAGGTAAGGTATAAAGTGAGATACGAAGGTTTGCGGTGGTTGTAATGAAGTACGGTTGTGGATCCCACTGGATGGCATCGGCAGGGAGATAGGTTTCGGCGAAGCATTTAAATGTTAAATGCTAAATGTTGTGAAGTGCGGGCTATGGGCAGTAAAGCGTCAGGAAGTGCAGTAAGGTGGAAAGGTAAGGAAAGGTGAAAAACAAAGGTTTATGTGGGGTTGAAAATTAAGTGGGTCCCACCGATATCGCATCAGCGGAAGTTTAGCTTATGGCGAAGGCTTAAGGGTAAAACTTAGATGTTGCAGGTAGCGAAGTGCAGGAAATAGGTCAGTTAACAACGAAAAAGGAAATAAACGCAGAGTAATGGCTTTGGGTACTCTATTTTTGGATTTTTCGTGGATTGAGTGAAAAACACCTCCAGGTTTGAAAAGATAGGCTTCGTCCTTCCCTGCACAAGAAATTCAATGAAGCATGGGTTGCTTCCACTCCTTATTCATGGCGATGGTTGGGAGCAGTGTTGCGAACATCTCGATAACATCCCGATTTTATCTTGAAATCATGATTTTCTGGCCCAACCGATGTGTGCCAATTTTTAAAAATATTTTTTATGGTATCTTAATTTTTCCGATGTTTTCCGATTATTTACTGATATTTTCCTTATTTTTACAATTTTTTGGTTTTCCAAACCCTTGCTGATTTTATCCTGATGCCAATGTTCGCAACATTGTTTGGGAGTATTTCCAACACTCCCCCTTAATCAGAACTGTTGCCATCGATCATTCCCAGACACTTTCTGAGATACACAAAAAATTTTTGTCCCAATGGCTTTGTGACGATATCAGCAAACTGTTCCTCTGACCTGCAATGTTGCAAAAAAAAATTACCATTGTTAGCTAATTCTCTTATGAAATGGTATTTGGCATCTATATGCTTTTTTCCCTTGTGGAAAACATAATTCTTTGACAATGAAATTGTTGAGCTGTTATCACATAAAATTGTGGTTCTTATGTCTTCCTCATGACATAAATCTCTCAGCATCCTTCTCATCCAAACTACTTAGCATGTTTTTGTTGTTGCTACTACATATTCAGCTTTTGTTGTTGATAATGAAACTATTGGTTGCTTCTTGGAAGCCCATGAAATGGCTCCTGATCCCAAATGAAAAACATACCCTGATGTGCTATTTCTGTCATCACACTTCTAGCCCAATCACTGTCAATGTAACCAAACAGCTTAAAATCATTAGTTTCGGAGTATAGAACACCATACTCCTTTGTTCCATTTACATACCTCAATATTCTCTTACCTGCTTGCCAATGTGTCTCCTTGGGTGTCTCCATGAATCTGGATATCAAACTTACTGCATACATTATATCAGGCCTAGTTGCAGTCAAATACATTAGACTGCCAACCATGCTTTTGTACAATGTCGGAATGACATTCTTGCTGCAATATTCCTTGCTCATCTTCAACCCCATGACAGTTGGATTTGATGATGTCTTGTTGTTTTCCATATTGAACCTCTTTAAAACTTCTTCAACATACTTTGCTTCGAAGATAAAAATATCATTTTCTATTTGTTTTACTTATATGCCCAAAAAATATCTTAGCAAACCCAAGTCAGTCATTTCAAACTCACTTTTCATGACTGCTTTAAAATCAGCAATGAGAGAAACATCATTGCAAGTAAAAATCAAATCATCTACTTATAAAACGACAATAGGAATTTTACCATCATTTTCTTTGATGTAGAGTGTGGGTTCACTATCACACTTGTAAAACCCATTGTCTATCAGGTAAGCATCAATATTACTGTACCATGCTCGTCGTGCTTGCTTCAGCCCATAAAGAGCTTTCTTCAACTTACACACTTTGTGTTCTTGGCCTTCTATCTCATATTCAGAAGGCTGTTCAACATGCACCTCCTCTTTCAACACTCCATTCAAGAATCCTTACTTCACATCCATTTGATAAACTTTTCATTTTTGTTGTGCTGCTATGGACAACACTTTCCGCACTGTCTCCATCATTGCAATTGGTGCAAAGGTTTCATCATAGTCTCTTCCTTGTTGTTGCTTGTAACCTTTGACAACTAGCCTTGCTTTGTGACTTTCTATCTTGCCTTCAATGTTGCTCTTGGTATTATAGACCCATTTCACTCCAATATCTTATTTTCCTTGTGGGAGGTCCACTAACTCCCATGTATCATTATTTTATATTGCTCCTATCTCTTCATTCATTTCTTCAATCCATTTCTCTTCTTTTACTGCAAATTCAAAATGGATTGCGTCATCGACATGAAAAAATAAAGAAAATAAATAATTTAGACTAGCATTATTATCAACTTATTCTTTCTCATAAATTTCATTTAAATTTCTAAATCTTAGTCTTCTTGCATTTGCTGAAGATGTGCTTGGAGCTGCACTTGAACTCGAGGGATTTTTTGATCCCTGTGGTGTGCTTGGAGAAAAACTTCCTTGGTTTTTCAATGTTGTTCTATTGCTTGCTTGTGGTGTGCTTTGTTGAGCCTGTGTAGGTGGAGGAGCCACCATTGAGGAATTACTTTCTACAATCAATTCCTCTTTGTCTTCATGTGAAATACATGTCTTCACATTCATTGTCTTCTCTAAACTTCCATCCCAAGCTTCCTCTTCTATGAACTAAACATATCGGTTGATTATTGCTTTCTTGGTTGATGGCTTATAGAGCTTGTAAGCCTTGGATTCATCACTGTATCTAATAAATATACACTTCTCCCCCTTGATGTCCAATTTCTTCCTTAATTGATCTGGGACATGTGCATATGTCACACATCCAACCACTCTCATGTGAGTGACAAATTTCTTTGTTGCACTCCATGCGTCTTTTGGAACTTTGTTCATAACATCTTCGGTTGGAAATGTCTTTAAGATATATGATGCACAATTGACAGCTTCTGCCCAATACTCATTTGGAAAATGCTTCTCCTTCAACATACTTCTTACCATGTCCATGATGGTCCTATTCTTTCTTTCTGCTACACCATTTTGTTGAGCTATATACCTTGTGGTAAATTGCTTGTGTATTCCATGCTCCCTGTAGAAACGTAGGAAGCCTTTGGAAATATATTTTCTACCTATGTTAGTTCTCAACACTTTTATCTAATGTTCGCTTTGCTTCTCAACAAGAGATTTGAAGTGGTAGAACTGTTCAAACACTTCACTTTTATGTTTTATAAAATACACCCATGTCTTCCTTGTGTAATCATCTATAAATGTCAAAACATAATGACTGCTAGCTAATGATGGCGTTGGCTTTGGTCCACATAAATCTGAGTGGAAAATCTCCAAAGGTGCCTTTGCCCTTATACTATTTCTTGCTAGAAATGATTCTCTGTGTTGTTTGCCCAAGATTCAACCTTCACATAGGCTGTGTGATTTCTCTATGAGTGGTGATCCCTTTATCAAGCCTTTTCTATGCAACAAATTCAAACCTATGAAATTGAGATGTCCAAATCTCAAATTTCATAACCAGTTCTCATATTTCACTTCTTCTTGAAAGACTTCTTGTGTGAAAATTGCTACAACACCTCGTTCCTTCATGTTTGATCTGATCTTGAGAGCAAACATCCTATTTCTTATCATAAGCACTTTTGCAATGACCTGTCTACTTGGAGGTATATCCATGATTGTGCACACATCATTCTTAAAAAACAAATTGTATCCTTTATGCATGAGTTGTCCAATGTTTAGAAGGTTACATTTTAGGCTAGGGACATAATAGACATATGGCACAAACTTATTCTCTCCCTTCTTTTTCAATATGTTTACTCCTCCTTTCCCTGTGACAGAGACCTTGCTATCAGTCCCCTTTTTCACTTCATATTTTACACTCTCATCTAGATTGGAAAACATTGCTATGTTTCTAGCCATATGGTTACTACACCCTAAATCTAAGAACCATACATCTTCTTGTTTTTCTTGTACAACATTACAAGTTAAAAGCACATTTCCTTGGTTCTCATTTCTTTTGTAAAATTTACACTAGGTTTATTACCCATGTCATTTTTTTTCTTTCTACATTCATTTGCATAATAGCCATATTTTTTGCAATAATGAAATTGGACTTGAGATTTATCATACCTCTATCCTTGTGCTTGATTTTGTGCTTGATTTTGGCTTGAGCCTTGGCTTGGATTCTCATTGCTGCCCCTTCCACTTGTGCTTGCAGCGCTACTTCTTCCACCTCTGTGTGGGCTCTTCCTCGTCCTTGATAGTTTGATCTTCCTCGACCTCTACCTTGACCAAAAGACATTTGTGTCTTAAATGCATGCTCCAATGAGGACTTTGTTGCTCTGTTCAGTTTGTGTTCATGAGACATTAGTGATGCATGAAGCTCATCCACTGAAAATTGTGAGAGATCATTTGTCTCTTCTATGGCCACTACTATGGCATCAAACCTTGATGGTAGGCTTCTTAAGACTTTCTCCACTATTCTCCTTTCTTCAAGTGTCTCTCCATGAAACCTGATTTGGGTAACCAACCCAATCACATGTGTAAATAATGAGTCTATGTTATCAAACTCTTTCATACAAAGAGTTTCAAAATCTCTTCTCGGCATTTGAATTTTTGTTGTCTTCACCTTTTCCATGCCTTGGTAGGTTGTCTAGAGGGTATCCCATGCCTCCTTAGACTTTGTTGCTGCTGCAATCCTTGGGAAAATATTCTCATGTACTGCCTGGAAAATATAGAAGAGGGCTTTGGAGTCCTTCTTATTTTCTCTCAACAAATCTCTTTGTGCTTGTGTCAAAGTAGTATATGATGCTGCATCTGCTAGTTCTTGGAAACCATTTTCCACTAACTCCCAAATATCTTGTGAGGAGAACAAGGTCTTCATTGTAAGAGCCCAATAATCATAATTCTTCCCATTGAATAGTGGTAGTTGGGGATTTTTCAAGCTTGTGCTTGTTGCTGCCATCTTGACTGTTAAACACACCTTCTTACTGCTGGAGAATCCGTTTCTCAAACAATATTTAAGCTTATTTAGTAAAGACTCGTTCTTTCACTAAGAGCCGAGACCTCCTCTAATACTATGTTGGAAATTATGAATAAACAAATAGACAGAGGGATGTGTTCCCCCACAACATAGAGAATGAAAAATATGTGTGGAATTAACAACAATATACACATAGACAGCAAAATAACACAAGAGAGGAATACATTTGAAATTTATTCAACTCTTCTCTAAATTCGATTCATTCCACTCTAAAAACATATGAAAATTACATTGGGTTTATACCAAATGGTTGAAGTGCGAAACTCTTAATGCAATTCAATGCAGATCAGACGTATACCAAACAAATCGTCCTTCCGCTTAATTCTTCTATTTCTATACAAAAACGTGTTCAAAACACAAAATGGCAGACCTGAAATATTATTGGTTCCGCATGTGAAAACACATCACGTCTGGCGCTTCATTGCAAATAGCTCATCGGTGATTTTAACTTTTAACTTGGGTGCTTACAATAAAACCTTAAGTCTTGCGATATGCGATGTGACGTGGCACAAATCACATCGCAACAAAAACATTTTAACTTGCAGGTACTTATCCGTTTAAACTCCTGAGCTTGCAATGCGCGGTATGCGCTATCCTCCTGAACTTGACACATTCCCCTTTGTGATCGCATCGCAAACAAAATAAAATAACTTGCGGGCACTTAAACAGGTAAGTCGTAAATCTTGCGAAGTGCGACAGCGATGCAGTAAGCTACAAAAATTATGAAATACAAAAGGTAAGGTATAAAGTGAAATACAAAGATTTGCGGCGATTGTAATGAAGTAAGGTTGTGGGTCTCACTGGATCGCATCGGCGGGGAAATAGGTTTTGGCAAAGCATTTAAAAGTTAAACGCTAAATGTTGCGAAGTGTGGGGTGCGGGTGGTAAAGGTTGAGAAGTGCGGTAAGGCAGAAAGTTAAGGAAAGGCGAAAAACAAAGGTTTGTGCGCGGTTGCAAATGCGTTAAAGGTAAGTAGGTCCCACCGATATCGCATCGGCGGAAGTTTAACTTATAGCGAAGGCTTAAGGGTAAAATTTAAACGAAACAGGTAAGTCAACGGCGGAAAAGGAAATAAACGCAGAGTAATGACTTCGGGTACTCTGTTTGTGGATTTTGCATAGATTGAGTGAAAAACGTCTCCAGTTTTGAAAACAAAGGCTTCGTCCTTCCATGCACAATAAATTCAATAAAGCGTGCATTGCTGCCAGTGCTTATTCATAACGGTGATTGAGAAAATTTCCAACAAGTATCTTGCCAGACCTTCTGTACAATTCCTCAGAATTCTGCATGCTTTCATTCTAAATATGAGGATCTTGATGACCTTAAATTAATATCATATCCCTTTGCCACACAATCACGTTCTTTTAATCATGTAGCTAAGCTAATATTATTTTCCACGTATCCTCATACTGTATAGTCTGTATAGCGTCGTATATTACAGAAGCATTCAAGCGTTGACCTTATTATGCTGCTATGTCATTCCTTCCCTCATCGGCCTGCAATATGCAATTGAAATTTAAACAAACTGTCTTAATATGCAAAATTTGCTCTAAAGTATTGAGTCCTCAGAGAAACAAAAAATCCAAGGGAAATAATATAAAGTTCAATAAATACAGCCCATATACTTACGTACTCCAAACAATCCGAATATAGTTTGTTATCAGGTGGGAAAATTGAGGGCCACGCAAAGTCTGAACTTCTAGTAGATTTTCGATGACAAAAACATGCTTATCATTATCAAAGGCCTTGAAGCATTCACAAACGCCATATCTGGTAAGCTCATGTGATCGAGTCCTGTTTTCCAGATTGTCGAGGCTCTTGCAGCACAGGCTCTCAGCGTTCAAAAAAAGTCTCCAGCCTGTAAATAAATAGAGCACGATTTGAAGAACCTTGAAATTGTTGTGCAACAATTTGAAGAGGAATAAACATAAATGCAAAATGCGCCCATATGCTAACGGAAAAGACAACCATTGCAGCAACTACGATAGTCTTATGTGACATCATATTTTTATACATTAAATGCTCAGTTTCATTCTCTGAATACTGATTACATATAGAATCTTCATATCGATTTCTCATATCATGTCTGTTTGGAGTTCTCCTTGAAATTAAATCGATTAGAGTTTCTGGGGTCAACGCTGCAGCGATTGGCCAATTGGCTGTATATATTGCTTTAAATAAGCATTAGTATCAGATTTAATGTTTGAATAATATAAATATGGGCAAAATGACGAGGTCTGGAATTGGACTAGGGGCTGGTCTCCAATAAAATTGGGGAAACATATGAAATGACATTCCGTTTGTTTTGTAATACAAAAAAAGGATACCTACTTCGAAGAAACTTCGAAGAAGAATCTGCAGTCTGTTTTGTAATAAAAAAAAGGGATACCTACTTCCAAGAAGAATCTGCAGATTCTGTTTTGTAATAAATAAATGGGATACCTACTTCCAAGAAGAATCTGCGCTGGGAAGGAAAATATAAGGAAGTTTTTTTTTTAAAGGCTTAACCAGTGGATTGAAATAATTTGTGGTTTGCTTTAAAGGTATCTGGTATCTTGGGTCACAGTAGTATATGGCTGGATTTTAATATATAGAATTTTAAATTGGTAACTTTTACACCAATAAAATAATTTATTATAGGGTGCTCTATAATATTAATAAAACATCTTATTATTTTTATTTTAAAAATTTCTTTTGGACTATATACAGCTTGAGTGGGTTTAATGGTTAAGAGAATGCGTTCCTCTTAAGAGGTCACAAGTTCAAAAACCTTTTTATCTCACTATTATGTTTTTCTCGGCCTCCAAAGTGTTCATCTACTTTATTTTGTACATTGGAACAATTAACCTTGTGAAATCCTTTCAGCACAGGTCATATACATCCATCTCCATTAGTTAAAACAATGACTTATTGTTGTACATTGGAACAATTAATCTTGTAGAATCCTTTTGCTTTAAGTCCTACCCAGAAATGTAAGGTTTCTATGCACTCAATTCCATTCAAAAAAGAAGATAAGAAATATAGTCTCTACCATTTAATTTTAATAGAGTCCATAGGTTTTTATGCACCCAATTCCATTCAAAAAAGAAGATAAGAAATATAGTCTCTACCATTTCATTTTATTAGAGTCCATGTAACTGAACGTATATTAAGCCTGCAGAAAAATTTTATGTGGTTAGTGAATTAGTTGGAATAGCAGCTTATTCAGCACCTCTTTGTCCAGCATACCCTACATCTTGTCCAACATACCCTAAAGTAGTGATGGTAAGGGAACCAGTGAGCCGCTGGTCTATCAAGTCTTCCTTATTAGACTTTGATTAAAGTAGGAAATCCTCGAGAGGTAGGGCTTGCTTCAAAGAACATAAAAATAGCTTTCTTCCATTCATTCACTTTTATCCAGCCACAATGTAACTATATCTGAGGCTTTGATATGTATATGTTCCAACATTTAACTTGTACATGTCATTTTTTCCTATCATGTAATTTGCAATATTGTTCCTATTTCTCAATTATTATTTATCTCTTTAGTCACATTTGACTCACTTGCCTTTAGCTTTACCAAATGATTTTAGGTTTATCATGAACCATGAAAATTGCATATGACTTAATAAAATGGCAAGGCTTGTACCAACAAACTCATGAAATTTGTATGGGAAGTATTGTTGTACATTGAAACAATTAACTTTATAGAATCCTTTAACATAAAAATAACTTTCCATTCATTCACTTTTACTGAACCAAAATGTACCTGTATCTAAGGCTTTGATATATCTATGTTCCAACACTTAACTTGTACATGTCATTTTTTCTATCATTTTTGCAATATTGCTCCTATTTATGCACTTGATTTATTACACTGCTACTTATAGATGTTTAGCTTATTATCAATATGATGTTAGGAATTGTATATTTTCATTTGTTGTTTGACCTTCATAACCAAGTCCTTCATTTCTTGGCATTACAGTGTATCTATATAGGCTTGACTACATTGACCATTTTTGCTTAAATCTTTCCCATCAAAACCCATTTTAGTCAAAAGGTTAGAACCATTTCCTTTTGTTTGCTTTTCAAAAGAACCTAGCTTAACATCTTCATCAAGAGATTCATCAATAGAAATATCAATAATGTCATCATTTTGAACCTCATAACATGAAAAAGACATATCAATGTTATTAGATCATCAACCAAATTGATAAGTATCACAAGAATCATCAATCTTTGGAATAAATTCATTTGTATCACTAATTGCATCACACTTTATTTCCTCTTGTTTTAAGTATTTTATTTCATTTTGAATGCTAAAAACACATTTTCCTTTGCTAACACTTATGTTTATCCCTTTTGATATTGAATTTTGAAACAATTTCCTACCCATTGATTCATTGAGACTAGCAAATTCCTATAAATTTTATTATTTCATGATCTAAGTTCTACACTGTTATCCATTATGGAATCATTTTTCTTCTTAAACTTATATATTTATTGCAAAGCATCATCAATAGAAATTCAATTATATCATTAGCATTATGAATTCTTTTTTCTCCTTTACCCATTAAAAAGAAAAATCACTTTCCAAAAATGAACACAACAATACTATAGTGTGCTCTTACCTTCCAACACTCATTTCTAAATTAAATCTCCACAATTGTTTATTTAACTAGTGAATGCATTGATAAAAACCATCAACACCATGTGAGATATTTTCATGTCGTATTTTCATGAAAAATGATAAACATGGTTTCTCATGCTTGAAACTACACAAAACATCTTCACAAGATATGAAAACGTTCTTAACTTTTGAGTTTGACTTTGCAATTGCAATTGTGGAAAGTTCCACAATGTAGCTTCAACTCCCCAAACCAATTTTCTTTACAACAGTCAAAAGATAGGAAATAGACCACACCACAAAATTATTTAAATGATTGTTTAACTTTCACACTCACAAATATATGGATCCAGGAAATTTTGACATAGATCTCACCTTAATAACTCATCACATATCGCTTCTACCTTACTCCTCATGCACCAAAATCTACTATAATCAATTTCCCATATGCAATATGTTCCATCCCATGTGTGAATGAAATATAAAACCCAAAAAACAATTATTTATATACCACTTAAACCTTTTAACACATTTATTATTATGATGAATTGGCTTGCTTAAACTATGGTGCAGACTACAATCAAAATAACAAAATTTAGACAACCATGCAAAACAGTATAGATTAACATCCAAGTAGCCACAAAGCCATGATGATGGACAGGTCACGCCAAGAAATTTGAAATTTTGTTGGTACATTGTGAGAGGTTGTCGACTCTATCTCCTTGTCTAATTAGATATTAGTTCTGTTGATAAGCTTATCTCTACTAATCCAATTGAATTCATGCACGTGAGATCTCAAAGGAAACCGATGTCCATATAAGTTTACACCCCAGAAGCAATGCATGTATCGTATATGCTGACAATTATTCATGTTACAACAACCGTTTATAGGTAGGTAAGTTGGATCCCATAGTGACCTATAAAGATATGAGTCAAATCCTTGCGTAGGTTTTCAATCCATACAAGATTGGCTTCGTCATGAATCCTTTTTAGATGGACTTAGGGTATCTGAACTCTCTTACACATGAGTTCTATTCTACCCTTGGCCTTTGACCTTTGCTATGCTCCTCAATTTTTTTTGTTGGTTGAATTTGAATTAGGGAAATTGGCTGGAGACTATGTGAATAATATCTGCAGTTGGCAACCATCCCAAAGTTGGAATTTCTTGAGCTCAATTAACAACATTGTCCAAGTTTTGAGGATGTGGTCTAAATGGCTCGTTTCCATTACATGTGTGTGCTCAACTACCAGAAACACACCCATCCTATGAAGGCTCGTTTCCATTACCTTCTATTTCAATGGATCAATTACTCCAGCTCCAAACATCAAGATGGCTATATGGATGGAAAAGAATTTAGCAGGCACGGCTTATACAAAATCAAAGAACTTTCTAGAATGCCCAACAATGTTAAAAATAGAACAGAAACAACATGAAATAGCAAATAGAAAAACTATAAACGTCATAAAAATTTGTTAGATCTGATAAACTTTCTAGAATACTCAACAATGTTAAAAATAGAACAGAAACAACATGAAATAGCCAAATAGAAAAACTATAAACATCATAAAAATTTGTTAGATCTGATAAACTTTCTAGAATACCCAACAATGTTAAAAATAGAACAGAAACAACATGAAATAGCCAAATAGAAAAACTATAAACATCATAAAAATTTGTTAAATCTGATAAACTTTCTAGAATACCCAACAATATTAAAAATAGAACAGATACAACATGAAATAGCCAAATAGAAAAACTATAAACATCATAAAAATTTGTTAGATCTGATAAACTTTCTAGAATACCCAACAATGTTAAAAATAGAACAGAAACAACATGAAATAGCCAAATAGAAAAACTATAAACATCATAAAAATTTGTTAGATCTGATAATTTTTTCCATCTGATGCATCTCTCCACAGTGTCTGACAGTGGATAGTACGAGAGAAAGTACATATAAATATATTGTTGCAACATATTGAACTATATTTATTATTCTTTTATACATTATTCTTTATCGAATCTCGAACAGCATCGCAGTTAAAAACACAATCGATTATAATTATGTATCCACATGATCAAAGGATCATGTGTAGCTGCCATTCTGAATCTGAGGATCTTCATTCATGACCTTAAATTAATATCTTACCCTTTGCCACACAATCACGTTCTTTCAATCATGTAGCTAAGCTCCAATTATTTGCTAGATATCCTCATACTGTATACCGTCGTATATTACAGAATCATTCATGCGTTGACCTTATATTGCTGCTATGTCATTCCTGCCCTCATCGGCCTGCAATATATGCAAATGAAATTTAAACAAACGGTCTTAATATGTAAAATTTTCTCAAAAGTATTGAGTCCTCAGAGAAACAAACAATCCAAGAGACATAATATGAAGTGCAATAAATACAGACCCATATACTTACATACTGCAAACAGTCCGAATAGTTTGTTATCAGGTGGGAAACTTGAGGGCCACACAAAGTCTGAACTTCCAGTAGATTTTCGTTGACAAAAATCTGTTTATCATTATCAGAGACCTTGAAGCATTCACAAACGAAATATCTGGTAAGCTCCTGTGATCGAGTCCTGTTTTCCAGATTGTCGAGGCTCTTGCAGCACAGGCTCTCAGCGTTCAAAAAATAAGTTCCAGACTGTAAAGAATTATAACACGATTCGAAGAAAGTCGAAATTGCTGTGCAATCATTTGAATAAGAATGAACATTATATGCAAACTGCGCCCATATGCTCACGAAAAAGGCAGCCATTGTAGCGACTACCTGCATAGTCTTCTGAGACACCATATTTCTGTACATTAAATGCTCAATTCCATTCTCTGAATACTGATTTCGTGTAGAATATTCATAAGGATTGCTCATATTATGTCTGTTTGGAGTTCTTGAAATTATATCGATTAGAGTTTCTAATGTCAACGCTGCAACGACTGGCCAATTGGGTGTATATATTTCTTAAATCAACGCTGCAGCGATTCGTCAATTGGGTGTATATGTTTCTTTAAATAAGCATTGGGATTAGGGTTATTGTTTGAATAATATTAAATATGGGCAAAACGACGAGGTCTGGAATTGGACTCGGCTGGTCTACGATAAAAGTGGGGTAAAATAAAACACGAACACCTCATCTTGAAAGCATATGAAGTGGCATTCTGTCTGTTTTGTAATAAAAAAAAGATGCCTACTGCTTAGAAGAATCGTTTTTTTCTTTTTCTTTTTTGGGGCCATTTCTGGATTTGTACGTCTCATCTTTGATTTTCTTGGTTAATCTTCTTTGTTAATCTTTCTGGTCATGTTAATCTTCTTTGTCTCGTTTCAATTTTATGGGATGTTTAGGAAGAAACTACTGCCTAGAAGAATCTATATTGGGAGAAAGTTGAAACTGCTTTTAATTACATTGAAATATATGAAAGTTTTTTTGTATTTTTCTTTTTTTTGTTTTTTTTTTCTTTCTTGCAAACTTAACTAGTGGATTGACTGGTTCTAAAGATTAGAGTAAAATATATTAAGTTTGCTGACATGACTCTACATGAAATGTTTGTTTTGTTTGCTGACCAGTTTAACTTATGGTGTCACTTATGGTGTCAGTAATTTTAAGAATATTTAAATACCATATTCTAAGTCACCATAGTATTTAACATGGCTAGATTTTTATTCACGAACTAGTAACCAATAAAACACCTTTGTCACTGTCACACTCTACCGTAAAAACCATAAAAGAATAATTCAAATATATAAAACCACTTTTGCTTACTATTTTATATCATTTATAAATCTGTGTTCCTGCATGGAGGACTATATGTTTTGCTCTTCCGTCCAAAGTTCGTCGACTTTATCGTTAAAGAAGGGATTGCATCTCAGCCGTAAGTCACCGTCGTCTTTGGTCTGGTTTCCTCCAATCATTTTGTCCTGGATTTAGCGTTGTTCTCTCTTCATGATTAGATTCTATTAAAATATTTATGTATTTTCTTATGCATGCTTTGACCAAATAAATAAATGAAGAGTAATAGAATAAAATATGAAATTTAATATATAAAACTGAAAACTAAAGAACTCTTATAAATTTTGGAAATTTTTCATGGGAAAAGAAGTATGAATAGGGAACTAGTTTTATTAATAATATTATAAATTTGCAATACTTCATTATTATAATATATTTTTTTTCTTTTGACAAAGAGTGTGCTTAGTTTTTTTATTGTGTTTAGTTTTAATCTTCTCACTTACATTTATTTTATGGACAAAACTTACATAATAGGCTTTTTGTCTTGCATTTACCTCAAATCGTTCTTTGAAGGTATATGCATTCATATTGATAGTCATGCCTAAATCAACAAAGGTCTTATTTTAGTAGGATTGACTAGTGACACATTATTCAATATTTGTTAATTTGTCTTTATCTTTCACATTTTTATTTTGATTGTTTATATGTTTATGTGGATTGTTAAGTCAATAACTTGTGTGATTAATCATAAATCTCACTCTAACTTCACAAGGTGTCTACAAGGAATAAGATACAAGGAATAAGAGAGAAACTTTCCATATTTTTTACTTGCATTCTTTATTTTTGACACTAATGGAAGGGACAACTTTGATTATATTGTTTATGCTCATGAGTGCACCATTCACTTCATCATGCCAATGGATTTCACCATAGACATAGAGGTAGAGGTAGAGAAATTGGGTATAGTTTTGTAATAAGTTGGTTAATTAACTGATTTTCACATTAATGTCTTGTTATTTCTCTTTGATAGATCGAAAATTTTTCATTTAAATTTTGGAGTCTTTATGAAGGAAAAAGATGCACAAGGATGATATTTTGTATGTCTCACATAAACATCCTTTCTTGCATCCTCCTCTATCACATTTGGTATATTTATGTTATTTTTGTCATTTTAATAATGTTCTTAGGTCATGTCAATGGCACCCTTAAGGTGTCTCACTGGAATAATAAGGCATTCTGAGAGTGTTTAGATATTGAAATCCTCCTCTTCAAGTGTACCATTATTTAATTGTGTCTCATCAATTTCTCCACAATACCATTAACATATAACCAACATCTTACAAATGTTTATATAACATCTTCAAATGTTTAGATAATTTATAAATATTGTCCTAAGCATGGTCCTAAGTAGGCCATGTTAGGAGAATTACGTGAGTTAGATATGTTAGGTAGATGAGTGGGGTAATGTGCTAGTGGGTTAGGTGAGTTAGTCAATAGAAGGTTAGGTAGTTTAGTGAGGTATGTTAGGTGTTAGGTGGGTTAAGTAGGTAAGTGAATTATATGGCATTGGAAAGTTAATTAAGTTAGTTAGATAGGTTAGTGGAGCAAGTAAGTGTGTATGTGGTGTAAGTTATGTAGGTTAGAAGTGGATGGTAGGTTTAGTGGGGTAGATTTTGGAAACATTTATAGCATGATAATGGATTAGGTAGGTTGGACTTAGAAATATAATATGACAAGGAGAAGGGTTTTTGAATTATTCCTCAACCTTCCACCTATAAAGATGTATCTATTTATCCATTAACTGAAAGGAAAATATGAATATAATAAAACCATGGAGAACACGTGAGCACTTCAACAAAGTTGGTCATTTAAAAAGTGGCAATGGGGTGTATATGAATGCACACACAATCTTATAAATTCATGCATCTTCCTAACCTATTGCCTTGGTACTCCCTAAACCACCACATATGCTTGCGAACTCAAAATTTCTAGGAATGAAAATGTGTAAGGCTTGATTAGGAGCACACATGGAATTTAGAATGTACATGGGTTTGTAAGTAGGAATGGAAATGCATTATAAAGCATGTGCATGGTCCTTTAATAATATCTAAGGCACCAAGAACTATGCCTAGTGCTTAAAAGTTATAATGGTTCCTATATACCTATTTAGACGCAAAGAATGCACTTGAAATATCCTTTTTATTGGTTCCAAGTACAATTTCTTAGCCAAATAAGTTTAGAAGGTTCCTTTAAGAACTAGTTCTTAGGTTTTATTCCCTAACCATATATAGGGTCTAAAGAATCATAATTAATGTCAAAAGTGACATAAAGCTGACTATCACCATTCATAGACCATGGATAGCCTTGAAAAGTACTTTGTAGTGGCTCAATATGTTATGGTTGACCCTAAATGCCTAGAATATTCCTTTAGGATCATAGCCCTATGTTTCCTCTCTCGACCATGTCTAAGAACACAAGATCATAACGATTTCCATATTCCTACTTGAAGGTTAAATATATCCTTAATAAATCATATATGGTGGCTCGAGGTGTCATTCATAACCCTTAATACCTAGAAGCATAGGGGATTCATCTTATTTGCAAATTTCTTATCACATTCATTCATACGGGGGGTTTTAAATTTTGAAAAATAGAGTCAATATATTGTAGGTATTGGGGGTAGTGGGATGTGGGATAAGGTAAGATTTATAGGTATTAGGGGGTATAAACAGGAATATCTACTAAAAATTTAAACAGGTATTTTTTATTGGAAATATGTAACGGAAGAAGGGTTCAACAAAATCATTTTTGGATGCATTTATTAATATCTAGTGAAATTAAAGGAAATATTTAGTGTCCCATGAACAAATGCATTATGCCACATGTTCACTAAGTCAATATTCCATGCCTAGAAGCTACATAAAACATTAAGTGGTCAGGTGTGGTGGTTTTAGGAGTCATGTTTAGCCTTGGATTCCCATATGATTTGTATATTGGCTAAGCCTTTGAATCCCTCACTTGACTATCAAGGACTTCAGACCCATACCTAATCCTCAAAACCTTGTGAGGGCAGTAACATCCTTTTCTAGAGTCCAAGTATACCATCCAAGAATCACGTGTGGTGCTTTGAGGTACGAATCATTGATATGGATGCATAAACCTTTCATTAGGACCTAACACATGGACTTCTTCCCTATATCATTACCAAGACCTTGGTACACATACATATTTCTCAAAACAACCTAGTGGAAAAAACATCTCCAACCATAGGCTAAGATACCCTCTTAAAGCCATGTGTAGTGTTCAATGCATCCTTATTGGCCTTGGATGGATAGACGCTTTACTTAGAGCCTAAGGTTCATGTTTCCTAGCCTAACCATGTCCACGGACGTAAGGCCCATACTTAGTGCTCCAAAATCCTAATGGTACTGATGTACCTAGTTAGACGTAAGGATGGCTTCAAGAGATCATTTTTGGTGGTTTAGGATGTTTTTTTGGCCCCAAATTCCTAGAAGTTTCATTTAGGCTCAAAATATTTGGTTTTTTCCATTGATCATATCCAAGGTATAGAGCCTCATACCTGAAACCTAAAAATGTTGACTATCCTCTTTTATACCCTAGAAAGCTCCTTTATGGTGGTTGAACATGTCATTATTGACCCCAAATGCCTAGAAGCTTCATTTGGGACCTAATGCCTAGGTTTCTTGTGTCAATAATGTCCAAGGACACAATACCTATATATAGTACTAAAAATATCCCAATGATGCCCATATCCTTACTTGAAGACTAAAACTCACATTGAAAGACCATTAATGATATTTTGAGGTATCATTCATACCCCTTGAGGAATGGAAGCTACTTAAAACCTCTAGAGATTAAGTGTGGTGATTTGAGAACACATTTTTGTCCGTAGATGCTAAGAAGATTTATACTTTTGACTAAGGCTTGGGTTCCCACTACCAACCATATTAAGGCCTTAAGACCCATAACTTTAAATTTCTTAAAACATTATGAAGACCTTAAGATCCTATATTAGAGATAAAAGATACACTTTAGACATCATATGTTGATGTTTATTAGATCATTATCCTACTTTTCATGTACCTTCAAGCTTTTAGAGTGGAAAAATTAGAGGAATCAACTTGCAAGGTCATTTTAACGATAGGTCTTATTTAGTAAATTTTGGGTTTGAATCCTTTTAAATCCATTTTGAGGAATCAAACAACATTTTTTGGGTCAAATTTTGTTTTTCTTATGCTAGGACCTTTGGATTTTATATACGCTTAGAGGCATTTCCAATGGAACAAGAATAATGTTAATCATAGTTTATATGCAAAAGTTATTCCTCCCACATTTTAACCTACTATGTTAACCATCATGACATGAGAGGATGCCACATTAGCCCCGATTACTCATGCATATAGGTATATACACATGTGGACATTCAAAAATATATTATAATTTCCAAAACCATAACTCTAGTTGGGTGCTGAAGTGGTCAAAGCCTTACCGCTAGATAGCTATTGAGAAATGCTAAATATTGAGCCCCTAGGAAGAGAATCGATCTCACTCTATGTTGTTTTATTTTTTCCATAGTTGAGAATTTAATCTAGAAGTGGGATGTTGGAGAACATATTAGAGGGTATTATATTTTGTACTAGCTTAATAGGCCACAACTCTCATGTAACTTCAAAGATATTCCCTCTGTCTTTGTGTTTTCATATAACCATACTAGAGAAAAGAGAGTGGAGTGGCTTCACCTTCTAGTTGGATTTTCTCCCATAAGGGGACTTTCCCAAGGTAAACTTTTGTGTTTATATGTGGATGGTGTTTGTATGAATTTTTATGTTATCTACTTTTTGCATCTAAGCAAAAAAATAAAAATTAAAGAATATGAGATATAAAAAAATAACCTTCATAGTAATATTTCAATATTTTCATTATATCTATTGTGAAAAAAAATTGAATGGAATATCCATAATATTTTACAGTTCATGTGTTGTGTGTCGAGGAATTCTTTATGGACCTCAAATTTTTAGGACCTAAGGCATGGCCATCTTCCCTAGATTTTTTCCATGGCCCCTAAACACATAATTACTACTTAAAACCACCTATTGGCACCAACATCCCCAATCAGAGGCCAAGAATACTTTTAATAGGAAAAATGTGATTTTTCGAGACATCCTTCATGGCCTTATATGCATAAAATAATCCTTTAGGACCTAAGGTTCATGTTTCATCCATTTACCATGTTTAAGGCACTAATATACACACCTAGTAAGAGTAAAATGATGCCCTTAAGAGGTCATTTATTGTGGTTCAAAGTGTCATTATTGACCCTAGAAGTCTAGAAGCATTCTTTATGGTGTAGCTCTCAAGTTTGTTCCTCTAGCCATATTCAAGGTGTAGATACTCATACTTAATGTTAAAAAAATCAAAATGTTTAGTATCCCCTTCTAAATACTATGAATACCCTTGAAAGGTCCTTTGTGTTGACTCAACATGTTGTTTTTGGGCATATATGCTTAAGAGCTTCCTTTAGGATGTTAGGCATGGGTTTCATCTCTAGATCATGCCCAAGTACACAAGACATGTATCCATTTCCCAAAATGTCCTAATAATTCTCATATCCCCACTTGACGACCAAGTATCCCCTTGATAATTCATATAAAGTTTTTTGAAGTATCATTCATGGCCCTTAAGACTAAGAAGCTACCTAAAACACTGAGAGATTGGTTGTGGTAGTTTTTGACATCATGTTTGGCCTTAGCTCCATATAAGCCTTGTACTTTAGCTAAGGATTGGGTTTCCTTTGACCATATCAAGGCTTTCATACCCATGCCTAATTCTCAAAGCCTTATGAGGGCACTAAAATCCTTTCTTAAAGGACATAAAATCCTTTCTTAAAATCCTTTCTAATAGCCATTTTAAGTGCTTTAAAATAGTTTTCATGGCACAAGATGCCTCAAATATTTCTTTAGTACCTAAGGCATTCCCTTCTTCCCCTAGATAATTTCTAGTGCCCTATGATGTATACCTATTACTCAAAATCACCTAGTGGCACTAACATTCGCAATTGTATTCCAAGGATAACTCGAGGAGTTCATGTGTGGTTATTTGAGACATCATTCTTAATGCTAGATGGATAAAATATTATGTTAGGGCCTAATGTTCATGTTTCATCCTTTGACCATGCACATGTCCAAAAACACATGTTTGAAGTGATATTATTATCCCTTATTTCCTAAAAGTATTATTTAGGTGTATGGATAGGATTTCATCCCCCAACCATATTCAATGATATAAGACCCAAATCTAGCACTATAAACCTTCTAAAGTATCTCATATCCCCTCTTAAATTCCAAATATCCCATAGAAAGGTCCTATGCAGTGGTTCAAGTCCTAATTCATTTCTCTTTCGTATTATAATATACCTTTAGGGATTTATTCTTGAGTTACCTTCCCAACCATGGTCAAGGAAATGAGACTCATACCTAGATATCAAAACATTCTAATGATTCCCATATCCTTGCTAAGAGGGAGATGATACTCTTAAGACATCAAGTGTGGTGATTAAAGGAATTTTTCTTAGATTTGGATGCATGCAAGCTTACCTTAGATCCCAAGGCTCAATTTTACTCCCGTGGCGATTTCTAATTCCCCACAAACTATACTTAGTGCTCAAAAAATTTTAATGGTGTCCATTATGCAGCTTAAATGACAAATATCCCATAGAGAGATCATTTTCCAATGTTTGAGGACTCATATATGCCTCTTGAGACATGGAAGTTGTTTTTTTTGCCTAATGAGAAATTTACATCACTTAACCTTGTCTCAAGTCATTAAAATAATACCTACTTCTCCAAAACCCTAATGGTGCCAATATACTCACTAAGAGGTAAAGGATACACTTGGGAGGTCATGTGTATGGGTTCAAGTTATTTTTCTTGGCCCTATATGGATGAGATATTTCTTAGATGCCTAAAGCATATGTTTCTTTTTCCTACCATTTTTAGAAACTCTTGACCCATAGCTTATGCCTATTGTAATGGTACACATAACTCCATTTGGAGACCAAATATTCCCTTAGAGTTCATACATTTTTCTTACACCTTAATCCATATAATATTCATTAATTACCAAAGACCTATGTTTTGTCTCGTAATAATATCTAGGACTAATATACCAATACCTATTTCTAAAAACTTCATAATATTGTTAATATCCGAACTTAAATGGTAAGGATATCTTGGAGATTTCATATTTAGTGGATCAAGGTGTCATTCCTAAATATTAATGCTTATAAATTTCCTTTACAATGTAAGTCTTAGGTTCCCTCATTTAAGGATGTATAGGGCCTAAAGAATCATTTACCTCGTACCAAAAATCATTCAATGGTAACAATATCACTAGTCAAAGGAAGGGATAACCTTGAGAGGTAATATTTGGTGGGTCAAAAGTTTCTTCAACTATATATTCTAAAAATATTTCTTTAGGTTACAAAAGTCATGTTGTCTCTCATGACCATTTCAATGCCTCAAGATTCATAAATAGTTCTCAAAATATTCTAACAATGTCCATATCCCTACTTGGAATAAGGATAGCATCAAGATGTCAAGTGTGATGGTTTAAGGTATTGTTCCTAGACCTTCATAAATAGAAGAAATTCCTATAGCCTAAAACCCTTCCCTTACCATTTCAAGGACCCTACTATCCATACTTAATGCTAAAATCCTCTAATTCCATTCATGTCCCAACTTGGAGATAAAGGTTCATATTTGGAAAAAATAATTTAGTCATCAAACCACATACACATTATTAGGATCACATGTACAGCATTAGGAATGTTTGCATGTTATTAGGAACATAGGAATGCTATTAATAATGCATGCACACTCTAGAACATTTTCACATTCTTTTCATTCAAAATTTTCTAGACGGGAGTGACAAATTTAACAATCATGTTTGTTAATTTGATGGCATTGGATATATATTTGAAATGAAAAAACTATAGTTTTTGGTTACAAATACAACAAAACCTCCATTTTTTATCAATGGGTCTAGATATCTCTATTTTTTGTGTTATTTTTGTATAGGCTACACAAATCCATTATTGATAAAACTATGCACTCACATATAGTTGACTATATAGATTTTAAATACACAAAACACATAATAAATTTTCAACATATATCTCTCTTGACATATATAACAATATTAAAATACATATATATTTTATTCCTCATATAACTTTTTGTTAACTTTAACCATTTTTAGAATAAGTTATATGTTACAAGACTTCAGGCTAATATATATATATATATATAATTTGATTATGTTGAGACCCTCATTTCCTACACTAAATTAAGGCTTTCTAAGTACAAGGATATAATATATTCCATAATTTGAAAAATATAAATTTAACATTATAAAATTTGAAAAAATATCCTTGCACAAGAATGATGAGTTCTCTATAATTATACAAAAAAACATTAGGGGAATTCCATCATGAAAACATATGCATTATATTTTGCATGAAAAATACCATACCACTATTATAAAAACTTGAATTTCATATTGTCAATGAATAAAAATTATACGTTCAAAAATCTAATTCATTTTCCTACATTAAATATGTTTAAACCATATTCAAATTATTTATAAATTTACCTCAAATCATCCTTCCAAGATAGTATCTTGTTGTTTTTCCATGTTTGCATTTCTAGTAATGCATCATTAGAAACAATATTGGCTTGTAGCCACCCACAATTTTTTTAATGAGTGAAAATAGTGTCATGAATCCTACTACAAATATTGACATGCTCACTATTATAGATCCATTTAAACCAAATATCAATCAAGAACCAACAAAGATCAAATCATAAGAACTACAAACTTTTTTTTCCATAATTTGCATTTTGAAAGTGGTTTATACTTCTAGAGATTCGATTATTTTAATTTCTTAATAGATATAGAGTTAATATGAACCTGTACTAGCTTACAAGAAAATATTGTGGGGAAACCTAAAGTGTTTTTCCCCACATTCATAGATATCATCCCTAGTAAACTCATTAGAATAGACTAGAATCAATCACACCTCACTGAAAGTGATTCAAAAATAGGCATTTTTTGGCATGGTTTAAGCCAAAGCATGACAACATTAGAAACAACCAATTAAACTATCCCCTTAGTATTATATATTTGTGTGTGTGTGTGTGTTTGTGTGTGTGTGTAACAAGCCAAATCCAAAAAACATTAGAAACAACTCACTAAACTAACCCCTTTGTCTTACACACACATGTACATACATACATACATACATACATATGTATATGTATATGTATATATGTATGCATGTATGTTAGTTTTCTAAAGAATACCTCACAATGAAACTCAATTTGTGATTCACTATATTTTTTTACAAAATCCCTTGTAAACCTATTAGCTTAGAACCAACCACTTGTTAGTAAAGAATTATTCCAATTCGCAACAACATTGCTAACAAGTTATCCAATAAAATTTTTGAGATACAAATATACCAAGATACATATTAAGGTATTAGTGTAATTTAATTTTTTGCACATTTATTTAACTATTGTATCTATCAAAAATACACTAAATCACCTCTAAGTTATTATTATGAAACCAACTCACAAAATAGAAGAAAAGAGAGATCAATGCCTTAGAAATCAGCATCTTCGAGGGGGAAACCTCCTTTACATTACATAAATGAAAAATTCTTGGATGATACAAATGAAAAAACCCCCTCTCTATATATAGGATTCCAATGGGTGACCATATAATCCTAGCTGACATAACAATAACAATGTAAGGGCACAATAATAAAAATAGTGTGTTTCTATGGGGCACAATAATAAAAATATGGGGACTACATGGGTACAACAATAAAAATAAGGGGGCTATAATAACAATAACAATAAGGGAATACACTAGTACTATATGAACCTAGCATGCCCCTCTCCTTCAAACAAGTGTTGTCCTCAATTCTTGAGTAGTTATGGATGTTTCTATATAAAATTATCATCCTCCCATATCGAATCTTTAGCAGGTAAGTTCTTCCACTTGATGATATACTCTGAAATTAATCAATTTCGTAGCTGGCGAGTTCATGTTTATGTGACTACTTCAGCTTCCAATATGATTTTTCCTTCTTCGTAAAGTTCTAGAAATATTGTTTGAATTGGGATCTTGCCACCTATAACCTTCTTTAAGAATGAAACATGAAAAACTAGGTGCACTTGGGAAGATGCGGGAATATCCAATTTGTATGCCATAGTACCAATATTTTGCAACACCCTATAAGTACCATAATAATTTGGCGATAATTTATTATCCTTCTTAGCTTGCTTGAGGGACATTTGTTTGTATGGTTGTAGCCGTAAAAATACCTAGCCGCCTATAGAAAAATTTCTTTCACTACAATGTTGATCTACCTGTTGTTTCATTTGATTATGCACCAAAGTGAGGTTAATATTTAAGAGTTGGAGAACTTGTTTTTGATGCTCGATGTGATATTCCACTTCTTGAACTTTATAATTTTCTCTTAAAGATGATGTGATGGATGGTCAATGATATCCATAAAGTTCCATAAATGGGGTCGTTTTTGCTACAGTATGGAAGGAAGTGTTATACCACCTTTCAACGAGAGGTAACCACTTGACCCATTATGTTTGTTTATCATATATAAATCAACGAAGATATCCTTCCAAAAATTCGTTCACTATCTTAGTTTTCCCATCATCTTGAGGATTATATGATGAGCTATGACCTAATTGAGTACCCAAACAAGAAAACAATTATGTCCAAAAATTTCCTGTAAAAATGGAATCTTTGTCGCTTACAATGATATTTTGGTTTCCATGTAGCTTTTGAATTGTTTCCATAAATGAAGTAGCAATCATACTAGCTTTAAATGGATGAGATGATGCACAAAAGTGTGCTTACTTGGTAAGTTTGTCAACTACCACCATGATGACAGTCTTTCCTTCGAACTTGGGTAAACCTGTGATAAAATCCATTCAAACCTCCTCCCAATGTTAACTTGGAATGGACAAAGGTTGTAACATACCTAGGGTCTTAATTGTCTCAACTTTATTTTGTTGGCAAACCAAAAATTCTGCCACAAACTTTTGAATATCAGATTTAAGTCCATCCCCCAAAAAAATCCTTCTTGACCTTGTGCTAAGTTTTTAAAAATCCTGAGTGCCTTCCTAAGGGAGAGGTGTGCAATTCCAAAAGAATATTTTGTTTGAGTTGGGAATTCTTACAAAGATATAAGTGATCTTTGTACCACAATGAATCATTTTTCCAGCTAAATGTTTTTGATGTACTATGGGTCTTTCTACAAATTTTGAATGAGTTTCCACACATCTTCATCATTATTCCATTCATCCCTTTCTTTGGTTATCCACTCACATTGGATAATAGAAATGGCACAAAGCATTGCTTCCACATCCTCATCCTTTTTTTAGAGTGCATCTGCAACAACATTTTTCTTCCCTTTTTTGTAGATGATTTCAACGTCATAACCCAACATCTTTGTGACCCGTTTTTGCTTCTCTTCTGAAGATAATATTTGTTGCAAAAATTACTTAAGACTATCATGATCTATTTTTACCTTGAAGTGTCTTCCCATTAGGTAAGGTCTTCATTGATATAGTGCATGTATTATTGCAAAAAATTCCTTCTCGTAAATAGGTTTATTTAAATACTTTCCTTCGATTGGACGAATTTCAAAAGCAATGGGTATTTCTTCTTGAATTAAACCCGCACCAATTCCATTTCCCGAGGCATCACATTCCACAATAATTGTTTTTGTGAAGTCTGGCGTAGCTAAGACCGATGCTTGGAACATTGCCTCTTTAAGATGTTCAAAGGCCTTAGTTGCTTCTAGAGTCCAATAAAATGCATCTTTCTTCAATAATTATGTTAGAGGTGTCGATATTCTCCCATAATTCTTAACAAAATTGTGATAATACCCAGTTAACCCTAAAAATCCTTGAAGATGCTTTATGGTTGTGGGGATTTTCTATTCCTTCATGGATTTAATTTTTTTAGGGTCTACCTTAACACCCCCATGAGATACAATATGACCCCAATATTCCATCTCTTATACTCCAAAGAAATATTTGGAGGTTTTGCATATAATTATTTCTCCTCCAATAATTTGAGCACCCTGTCAACATGTTGAACATGATCCTTCCAAGACTTGTTGTAAATTAGTATACTGTCAAAAAAAACTAACACAAATTTTCTAAGGAAGGGTTTGAAAATGGAATTCATCAAACCTTGAAATGTGTAAGGTGCATTAGTAAGGCCAAAAGGCATGACCAAAAATTCATAATGACCCTCATGAGTTTTGAATGTTGTTTTCGAAATGTATTTAGTCTTCATTCTAATTTGATGATATCCATAACGAATATCCAAGTTGGTGAAGTAAATTTCTCCATGTAATTCATTCAATGATTCATCAATGAAGGGGATGGGATATTTATCTTTAATAGTGAGCTTGTTGAGCTCCCTATAATCCGGACACATACGCCATGATCCAGACTTATTGTGCACCAATACTACTAGAGCAGAGAAACCACTTTTGATTAGGTTGAATTATACTAGCCTCTAGCATTTCTACAACCATACATTCAATCTCACTCTTTTGAGCATAAGGATACCTGTAAGGCCTTATGTTTGGAGGAACACTTACTGGAATCAAATGAATAGCATGATCATGATCAGGAATAGGTGGGAGTCCTTTGGGAGTCTCAAACACCTTGGAATTATTTTCTAATACTTTTTGGAGATCTAGAGAAATGGATTATTTTGATGTTTGAACCTCTAGTGAGCATAATTGTGCAATTACACCTCATTTTTATTTCTTCATAATATTTTTCACGACATTAGAGCTGATTATCTTTTTTGACTTCCCTACGATACTGCGTAATTCAACTTCCTTTCCTTCCGAAAAAAATTTCAAGAAAAGTTCTTGAAAATTAAAAGTTATCGTCCCCAAAGCTTCTAACCATTGTACTCCTAGTACAACATCAGTGCCACCAATTGGAATGGAGAGAAACAAGGTCTAAAACTTTTGCAGGCAATTCCTGAGATTCCAGCTCAGGCACGGTTTGCATAGCTTAAAGAGCTTGTTGCGGAACAAAATTTATGTGATAATTCCAATATGACCTATTTGCAGTAGTGAAACCTAGAATCCAAAAACTATGATACCAAATGTTATGAAACCGCTCACAAAATAGAAGAAAAGAGAGATCAGCATATTCCAGAAATCAACCTCTTCTGAAGCGAACATTCCATAAATTAACAATTCTTGGATGATACAAATGAAAAAACCTCCTTTCTATATAGAGTCCAATGGGTCACAATATAATCCTAGCCGACATAACAATAACAATGTAGGGAACAATGATAAAAATTGTGGCCTTCTATGGAACACCATATGTGATATGTACATGTGTGCAATGATAACAACAGGGGGCTAAAAATAACGATAACAATAAGGGGATACACTAGTTTTATAGTGATCTAGCAATTATCATACACATCTCTCTAGTACTACATTGTACAAAAATGTAGTTTACTCATTCAAATACTAATAAAAGGTTATATCTAAGAATATTTAAAATTTATGAAAATAAATATTAAATGAAAAGGTTTGAATGTCTCTTTCTCCTATCCCTTTTCTACCATATTATGATCACATTATGCTAAAATTCATTAAGTGAATGAAAAGTTGATAAGAAGGTAAATGAAGAATATTGAATGGACCCTTCTACATTCAATTCCTAAAAAATGTTATATATAGGGATAACCAAATCTAATTAAATTAAGTGACAGATGGAAAACATTAAGCCCACCATTCCTTATGCTAGTTGTAGATGGAATAGAGTAAACAAATAGTTATATGGATGCTTTCAATTATTGAAATAAATAACATAATTAAATAATTTATATGAATGCTTACAGAATTGAAAACGACACTAAAATTGAATTGGTCAATCAATACCCATATTCCCATAAAGGACATGAATTTTATGAAACCAGCTCCCAAAATAGAAGAAAAGAGAGATCAATGTCTTAGAAATAAGCCACTTCTAGGGGAAACCTCCTTTGCATTACATAAATGAACAATTCTTGGATGATTCAAATGAAAAAACCTCCTTTATATATATTGGAGTCCATGGGGTCACAATATAAACCTAGCCAACCTAACAATAATAATGTAAGGGCACAACAATAACAATAGTGGCTTTTTATGGGGCACAATAGTAACAATATGGGGGCTACAAGGGTACAAAAATGACAATAAGGGGGATACACTAACAACAATAAGGGACTGCACTAATAATATAGGGACCTAACTTGCCCCTCTCCTTAAAAAAAGTGTTGTCCTCAATGCTTGAGTAGCTCGATATTGAAACTGATGTATCTCTATAATTTCAAATCCCTGAGATTTTATCTTCAGCCCTTTAGTAGCCCTCTGAATTTCCTTTCCAATGCCACAGGTTTTACCTGATTTGGATTCTTCAAGGCAAAGTTATGCCCAATCTCCCACAATGACCTAATTATGGACTGGTTCAGTAGAGAAAACTTGTACGACATGCCATGTGCCATTGTTTCCTCCTTTGGCTCTGAATTGTTACACAGGAAGCTATAATCCATGTACTTTTGGCCATTTTTATAGAATAACTTGACTATCACATAACTTGACTTGAATCACCACTCACTTAACTGATTCTCTAAATGTAGTTAAATCTCCATGCGGGAGTTAATTAGCTATTTTAACCCTTACCCTTAATTATAACCACTAAACTAAAACATGACTCATGACAACTCAAACATGTATGTTGGTCTATGTCTCGGATAGGCTTACAACACCCAAGTTTCTTTTTTGAAACTCAAAAACATATTTTTCTAATGGCTTTGTAAATATATCAGCCAATTGATCACTAGATTTACAAGGCTTCAAGTGAATTTCTCCATTGCTCACAAGTTATCTAACAAAGTGATATCTAGAATCAATATTCTTGCTCTTTTGATGAAACACACTGTTCTTGGATAGTGATATCATTGAGGTGTTGTCACAATATATTGTTTTTGATCCTTGTTGTTTCTGCTTGAGTCCATCCAATACTCTTCTTAACCATATTGCTTGACATGCTGCTACATAGTCTGCTTCTATTGATGATAGTGTCACAATGGATTGTTTCTTAAGTTCCCATGCTATCACACCTGAACCAATATGAAACACATAACTGGAAGTGTTCTTCCTATCATCCAGAATACCTACAAAATCACTATCTGTAAATCCAATCAAATCTCTCTTTTCTTCTGTACTTTCATACATTATGCCACAATCTCTAGTTCCTGTTATGTATCTCAAAATTATTTTTCCTACACTCCAATGTGTATCTTTTGGAATCTCCTTAAATCTGGAAATCAAACTCACTCCTTGCATAATATCCAGTCTTGTAGTTGTGAGATACATGAGGCTTCCAACCAATCTTTTGAATAGTGTTGGATTAACATCTAATCCTTCATTGTTGTTGCTTAAATTTGTACTTGTTGCAACTGGTGTAGGTACAGGTTTCCAATTATCCATCCTGAATCTTTTCAGCAATCTCTAACATACTTATTTTGGCAAATAAAAAGTCCCTTTTTAGATTGCTCAACTTCTATGCCAAGAAAATATTTCATGAGACCAAGATCTGTCATCTAAAATTCTTTCATCGTGATTGCTTTAAATTCATCTAACTCAAGATCACCTGTAAAAATCATGTCATCAACATATAAGAAAAAAATCAAAAATTTTCCATGCTCATTTACTTTTGTGTACAAGGTAGCCTCATTGTTGCTTCTACAAAATCCATTCTTAATCACGTAGTTGTCGATTCTTCTATACCATGCTCTAGGTGATTGCTTAAGTCCATAGAGTGCTTTCTTCAACCTGTAAACTTTATCTTCTTTACCTTCAACTTCATAACCTGGAGGCTGCTGCACATAAATTTCTTCTTCTATAATTCCATTCAAGAAGGCTAATTTGACATCCATCTGATATACTTTCCACTTTTTTTGAGTTGTTGTGGCTAGAACTGCTCTTACAGTATCCAATCTATCTATTGAAGAAAACTTTTCTCCAAACTCTATTCCTGGTTGCTGCGAGAACCTGTTTGCTATCAATTTCCCCTTTCTCATTCAACTTAGTCTTGCCCACCCACTTCACACCAATGAGGTTTTTATCCTTTCGAAAATTAACCAAATCCCATGTATCATTATTTTTAATAGAATCAATCTCTTTATCCATGGCTTGCACACAATTTTCAGCTATGATTGATTATTTAAATGAAGAAGGTTGGAATGAAAAAAATGCAATATTTGAACTAATATCCAAGTCCTCATAAATATCTTTCAAAGTTCTCATCTTTCTCTTACCATTGCTTGATTCATCACTTGATTGGCTTCTTGGAGAATTCTGGTCAGTTTATTTGCTTGAAGATCCATGCTACTCTGAAAATATTTGACTCCTTGCTGGTGTGACTATTTTTGTTGTCTACTCTTTTGATTCATGCTGCTCCTTTTCTGCTACATCATCCTCTTCCATCAATGGTGCTTTTGCATCAACGGTTTTGTCTACAATCCCATTCCATGACTCTTGTTCTTTGAACACAACATCTATGCTAATTATGGTATTCTTGGTGATAGGGTTATACAATTTGTAAGCTTTTGACTGCTCACTATAACCAATAAATATGCATTTTTTCACTTTGATCATCCAATTTTCCTCTTATCTGCTTAGGCACCTGTGCATAGGCTACACATCCAAAAACTATGAAATGAGATATGTTGCATGGCATACCTGACCATGCTTCTTTTGGAACTTTTTTCATCACACTCTTTGTAGGAGATTTGTTTATCACATAAACATCACATGAAATTGCTTATGCCCAATACTCATTAGACAAGTTTATTTATTTCAACATGCTCCTTGTCATGCTCATAATTGTTTTCTTTCTCTCTATTGCAGTGTGTATCTGGATGTAAAATGTCTTATGATTCCATGTTGTTTGCAGTAATCATGGAATGTCCTTGAATCATATTCTCCACCACGATCTAACCTCAATACATTGATCTTTCGATCACTTTGGTTCTTTGCTAAGTATTTGAATTCTTTGAACTTTGAAAAAGTTTCAGACTTCTGCTTCAAAAATTAAACCCAATTTTTTCTGCTATAGTCATCAATAAAAGTGAGGAAGTAACAACTTCCACCAATTGAATATGTCCTCATAGGTCCACACAAGTCTGTATGCACCAACTCAAGAGGTTTCTTTGCTATGTATGAAACTCCCTTCAGAAAACTTTCATAATGTTGCTTTCCCAATATGCAACACTCACAAGTACTAGCGGTTTCTTTGATGGGAAGTAATCCTCTGGCCATCTGTTTCTACTGCAACAATCTTAAAATAGAAAAATGCAAGCATCCAAACCGAAAGTGCTATAACCAATAATCATTAGAACATGTAACTGTAAAAGAACTGACCTGGTCGTCATAATTCAAAATTAGAGGAAATATTTTGTTCCTCATCATCTGCACCTTTGCTATCAACTGCTTGCTTGGGGGCTTGTCATAAATAATACACTCTTGTCCCTGAAAGATAACTTTGTATCCTTTCTATGTAAATTGACCAACACTAATCAAATTATGTTTGAGACCAGGAACATAATATACCTCTGAGATTGTCTTTCTCTCCCCCTTCTTGGTCAGAATTTTGACCACTCCTTTGCCATCTACATCCACAGACTTTTCAGTCCCCAACTTTACTTTTGTCTTCACAGATTGATCCAAATTTGCAACCAAACTCTTGTTGCATGTCATTTGGTTATTGCAACCACTGTCTAATAGCCACACATTATCAGATGGTTCATGCATGTTATGGAAATCTAGGAACATGGAGTTAGTATTCTCTATACTAACATTAGCTCTCTGGTTTCCTTGATCATCTATCCCCTTCTTGCAATCATGAGCATAACGACAAAATTTATTGCAATAATAACATCTCACCTTTGATTTTACAAACCTTTGATTATTGTTGAAGCTTCTACTGTTGTTGCTTCCACTTTCATGTTCATGTTCTTCTCAGCCATATTTCTGACCACCATATCTTCTGCCTCGTACACTGCCTCTCAATCTACCTCTGCCTCGACCTCTTGAAAAAAAAAACTTGAATTTTGAAAGAATTTTCTTAAGTGGAATCCTTATTTCTATCAATCCTTGCCTCATGCGATAGAAGTGATCCCATCAACTCATAAATTGTTAGTTTTTCCAAATCCTTGGCTTCTTCTATGGCTGCTACCACAAGATCAAACTTGGTAGAGAAATATCTAAGGACCTTCTCAATCACTGTTCAATCTTTAATTTCTTCAGCATAAATTTTTAACTGATTTGCGATAGACATGACCTGATTCATGAAAGAGTCTATGTCCTATGTCTCCTTCATCTGCAAAGTTTCAAAATCTCTCCTAGTATTATGCAATTTAACAATATTAACTTTGGCCATACCTTGATAGCTTGTCGCCATCCCATGCTTCCTTTGCTGAATACGTGATCATAATCTTCTAGAACACTACTTAGTCCACTTCCTACTGGATAAGAAGGAATGCCTGTGCATTCTTCCTTTTGTCTTTCTTCCATTGTTCCCTCTCTAGATTAGTGAGAGCTCATTCTTCTAATTCATTTTGAGGTTCTACAAACCCAAACTTTACATGATCCCAAAAATCATACGCTCTTAACATGGTCTCCATCTTAATTTCCCACACATCATAATCCTTCCCTGTGAAATAATTTGTGGCTGGAAGCTCCATGTTGCCATCTTTCTTCAAAAAAAATCACTTCTCTTATGAAACCCTAAATTTCTTCTTTTGTAAGCTTTGCAAAGCTCCAAAAAATCATCCTTGTAATAAAACCCTAACTTTTATTTTTATAAAAAAAATTCTTTTATGAAAAATATTTTATATAAAAATAATATTATATAATAAGCCCTTTATAAATTCAAATAGTCATTTTAAATAAATCTTGTATTATTCAAAGCCTTTTTATTATTTTTAAAACATCCTTTCGAAAAACTTTAAAAAGAATCAAACCTTTTCAAATCATGAAGCAATCGTATATTTTAAAGTGTTGAACCATATCAACTTATTTTGACTTTTGGTTCCCTAACGCGTGCTTAATGTATTAGGGTTATGTGCTTAACGCGCTACATGTTGCTATTATGTCACATTAGTTCCCTAACGCATGAAAAAAAACCAATTTTGCGTACAACATGAACGTGTTATTGTTTCCACCTTTAACATGGTTCTTAGCTGAGCCCACTATCATTATAATGCTCTGAGTATAACTACTAGATGTGTTATAGCTTAAATAAGCGATAAAAAAAAATTCTCCACTCACACATGGATTATTGCTGGTCTATTCTCCCTAACTCTCTATAACCTTGCTCTGATACCAATTTGTTGGAAAGGCAGAAGAGTAAATGCACAAATAACACAAATATTTCACACACAATAACACACACAAGTTGTGTCTCTTCTATTGATCACACAAACTTGATTGATCTGAATACGATGAACCCAGTGAAGGGTATTTATCCTTTTTTCACTAACGAATTGCTTGACATGCACACACTTATCAAATTCATCTATCACATATCTCGACTTGACCATCACATAACTTGACTTGACTCAACGCTCACTTAACTGACTCTCTAAATATAGTTAAATCTCCATGCAGGAGTTAATTAGATATTTTAACAGTGTTGAAGCTGCGAAATTTTAAGGGTTTGGCCGAACCTTGGCACATGTATTTCTGAAGTTATGTATTAAAGCCTTGAATTAATTGAAGTAAGGGGTGCTATATTTGGGATTTCAAGCTCCCTTTAGAATCTATTGTACATTGTGTTGTTATTTATATATTTTTCTACATTGTTATGCTATTGAAGTTCTATTTACAAAGTTGTTCATTGTTATTGTTGAAGTTAAGTAACTAAAATATTCATGAAGTAAAGTGAATGAAGTAAAATTTTAAAGATCACTAAGTGTTTAAATATTGAATGGCTATTGGGTTCAAGATAGTGGTCTAGTTGTTGAAAAAAACATATGCTAGAGGTGTAGTTCGGGTAAGAAAAACTTAGGTTGGATTTTCCCTTGATAATAAAATGTGTCGGTATCACACGTCTCGCTGACTCGACGAGCTTAGACTTGTGCGACCAGTATGGGGGTGTGAAATTTGGTGTTAAATCAAAGTTCATGTGTTGAAGAGCTTGAAGAAGTTTGGGATGAAGAGCAGCTTTGTTGAAGTAGTTCTAGTTGAGGATGAAGGAAATGTCACGACAACCACTAGCATGACAAGTTCTAGTCGAACTCATTGGAGGTTGAAGTTTTTTAAGTCTTATTGAGAAAAATATGAATATTTCGTAACTATTTATAAATATGATGATGGAGAAGCCCATAGTAATGACTGGTTCTTGGAGAGACATGTTACATCAATATTATGATAAGTTCGAGAAAGTCATGGAAAGCATAGATCATGTCAAGGAAGAAACAATCGAATTGTTGGAGGTAGATGTTTCTAAGGAAAGGTTGAGGAAGATGATTATTTAGAGACTCAATTATAGCAGAGTTGTGACAAACTTGTGATGACTGTGCATGAGCGAGCTCATATAAGGGAGAAGAGGGAAAAGGCGTGGGAAAAAACTAATGCAGTCTAGGAAATGTTTAAGAAGCAAAGTCTTGACTGTGAAGAATATTTTCATGAGGAGAAGAAGGAACACAACCATGTCAAAGAACAAATTGGATTTCGTTTAAGAGCTTTGGATAAAGGAAGGAAAATGATTTCTTCCTTGGTGAAAATTGAGGGAGCCGGATGACAAGTAGGTGCATTGAAATAGGGATCGAAGGAGGAGGAGCATGGTAGAACGAAGTCTGCCAAGGATGGATTAGGTTTGAGCTCTTCACATGTGTTGAAGAAGGATAGAGTGGGTTCCTCCATGAATGGACCCTAACTGAATGAAGAAGTGAAGCAACTCAAGAGGACGATTACCACAAAGTTGAAGAATGAGGTTGGATCAGGTAAGCTCATGATTGAGGATGTGATTTTCAAGGTCATGGAAGTAAGAAAGAAGCATGGAACGAGAACCTAGAAAGGTGAGAAGGCTTTAGGCTTAAGTTTTATGCAGGTGACCATGCTTGGAAGGAATTTTGATGTTTTGGTATATTTGGAGGCTACAAACAACTTCATTAACAAAACGGAAATGAAATCCTTAAAGAAGAATAAGAATGTGGAAGGAGAGTTGAGTGCCTTCAAAGCCATCAAATCATGAATAAATGTAGTCACAAGGATTTTTAAAGACATGTGGTGAAGGTTGGTTCATGGTTTGGAAATATGGATCTGAGAGTTGTGACGATGGATGATCATGCAATGGTATTGGGGATGGATTTTCCATTGACATCCCAAGTTGTATCGATGATGGATCTAGATGTTCTCTTGATCTTAGTTGAAGAGAAAACCATGACCATGTCAATGAGTAGGAAGATTCCCTTGGGGTATCGACCAAGGATATCCTCCATGGTGTTGTACAAAGATGGTTAGAATGTGCAGAAGGTTAGAATATTGCGGCAAGAATTGGAAGTTTGTCTCTAGACCGAAAGGAAAAGAGGCTGGTATATTTGATTGTGCAAGTTTCAGGAAGGAAGAAGGTTTGTGTAGGAGGAACAACTCCTCTCAACACGAAGAAGAATGAAGAGGTTCCTACGGTGTGTCTTTGTCACGATGGTGCCAAAGAGAGGAAAGATGCAAGCACTTCCTCTAGGATGAATGATGAAGATGTGAAGGCAAAAAGAGACCAAATATCCAGTTATCAAGTGGTCAACATGAAGTATATGAGGACACAACAACAGTATTATACAATGGTATCTGAGAATCATTGAGGCAACTGTATAACCCTTGAATTTGGAGTACATTCGGTGCCTTTTTTGAAGTAAGAGGTGTTTCACTCCCAAGACTAAGGGGGGCTTAGAAGGAAAAGGCCCCAAAGCATGAAGAAGTGTTTCTTGAAGGAGCATCATGTATGGAGGACTTCTTGAAGAATGAAGATGTGACAAAGTGTTGGAGAAACAACTAATGAAGGCATGAGGAGGTCCATTCTCATTAATTGGACGTGATTGTTGGACTGATCACCCAACTAATTCATGACATTGGGGCATATGCAGTGCATTGAAATCTATTGGAGTATGGAAACAAAGACCTCATAGGATATGGATATTTGGTGGTTAGCATGATGACAATTATATTTGATACATTGCAACCAAGAAGATGGAGGGAGTAACCTTCCATGATGGAGTGGGGCAATGTGGATGATGCACACGGGTCTTTGTACTAAATTTTGTTCCATAATATGAGGTTGGTCGTGTGAACCACGAAGGGTTGCACGAACCAAACCAAATTGTCGTACAAAGTTTTGGCTAAGTTTTGAAGCAGCAAACTTTCAAGGGTTCGTCCCAACCTTGGCACATGTATTTCTTAAGTTGTATATTGAAGTCTTGAAGGGGTATTTTTGTTTGGGAATTCCCCTTCCCTTTATAATATGTATGTTGTAAATTGTGTTGTTGTTTATATATTGTTGTACAATGTTGTAATGCTAAAATTATATTCAGAAGTTGTTTATTATTACTAAATTATTTATGAAATAAAATGAATGAAGTAAAATTGTAAAGTTGACTAACTGCTTAAATATTGAAGAGCTACTACATTGAGATTGTTTACTGTTACTAAATTATTTATGAAATAAAATGAATGAAGTAAAATTGTAAAGCTGACTAACTGCTTAAATATTGAAGGGCTACTCCATTGAGCTTGTTTAAAAGCTCGTTGGAAAACACATATCCTAGAGGCGTAGTCTAGAAAAATAATCTCAAGTTAAGAATGTTGATGCCCACGTCTCAATGGCTTGAGATTTTCTCTATACAAGAAAATGTGTCGGATGTCCACGTCTCACTCACTCAACGAGATTAGACTCGTGCCACCACCTTTGGGGTAGACAAACCTCAATTTCTACAATATGTAAGTTACGCTACAATGATATAAGTAAGGCACTCTATACATATATATAACTTGCTGTAAAATGTAAAAAATAAGACAAATAAGACACACACAGAGACAGAGATTCTAATTTGTTAGATTTTGGTTTTTTAGATTTTTTTTTTCGAATTTTGCATGAAATTTAGTAAATATTTATTAATGTATATAAATTACTGTAAAATGTAAAAAATAAGACAAATAAGACACACACAGAGACAGAGATTCTAATTTGTTAGATTTTGGTTTTTTTTTTATTTTTTATTTTCAAATTTTACATGAAATTTAGTAAATATTTATTAAAATTATAATTTAGTAAATATGTTTTAAAATTATATCTTTGTAAGTTGTATAATTTATTTATTCTTAATCTAATTACTATAAAAACAAATCATAATCTAGCCACCAAAAAATATATAGTTAAATACACCAAACAAAAACAAAAATACATATTAAAAGATCAAAAAATCATCATCTAACCACCAAAAAATATATAGTTAAATACACCAAACAAAAACAAAAATACATGTTAAAAGATAAAAATCACAATCTGGCCCATCCAAATTATATCGACACAACAGACAAGTATAGATAGCTGAATACAACAACAGACAAGTATATGTCTATGGTATCTACGTAGATAAGAGAAACTTATATATATATATATATAAATATAAATAATTTTGATCAAAATTTTATGATTGAATAAACCAGACAAATACTTGTCTATGGTATCCAAAGGATTCAATTTTGACCTGAGAAGCTGATGGTGTATATATATATATATATATAAATTAAAAATCAGACCAGAGATATAAAGTAATGCAAAACTTTATTATGGGATATACATTGAAACCCCAAATGGCATATTTCAAGTGGAATTGTTAGAACTGTGATAGTTACCAATTCTATCGATAACAATTATTTTATCCACATGATATTTACAAATCGATTTCAAATACCAAAATTGCAGAGCCTATATATAAATGAAAGTTGATTTTGATCAAAATCTTATGGTTGAATACACCAGACAAGACAAGTATTTGTCGACTCGATTTTGATCTGAAAAGCTGATGGTGTATATATATATATATATATATATATATATATATATATATATATAAACCAGAGATATACAGTAATGCAAAATTTTATTATTGGATATACATTGAAATTCCAGATGGCATATTTCAAGTAGAATGGTTAAAATTGTGATAGTTACCAATTTTATCAATAACAATTATTTATCTATAGGCTAAGAACATTGGTGTGATTACTTGCAAATCGATTCCTAACATTAAAATTCTAAAGTCAGAATCAGAAAATTATGTGTAATTGCCATTCTGAATCAAAACATTACGTGTAATTGTCATTCTGAATCTGAAAAACTTCACAACCTTAAGTTTAATATCATATCCCTTTGCCACACTATCACGTTTTTTCAATCGTGTCAATTAGCGCCTATTATTTGCCGGATTTCATCACAATGAATAGAGCCGCATATTACACACAGCCCTTCATGCTCTAAACTTATAATGCTGCTATCCCATTCTTGCCCTCATCAGCCTGCAATATGAAATAAAAAAACAAACGGTCTTGATATGCAAAAATTCCTTATAACGTATTCAATCCTCCAAGAAACAAAACAATCCAAGGGAAAAGAAAAATAAATAAATATAAAGTGCAATAAATATAGATCCATATACTTACATACTGCAAACAATCTGAATAGCCAGTTATCAGATGGGGAACGTGAAGGCCACAGAAAGTCTGAACTTCCAGTAGATTGTCGCTGAGAAAAACAAGTTTATCATTATCAGAGGCCTGGAGACACTCACAAACGGCATATCTGGTAAGTTCATGTTCTCGAGTCCAATTTTTCAGATGGGAAATGCTCTTGCAGCACAGGCTCTCAGTGTTCAAAAAATAAGTTCCAGACTGTAAAGAAATATAGCACGATTCCAAAACCCGCGAAACCACCGTGCAATCATTTGAAGAAGAATGAACATTATATGCAAACTGTGCCCATATGCTCACGAAGACTGCGGCCATGGTAGCAACCGCCATATTCTTCTGAGACACCATATTTATGTACATTAGATGCTCAATCAGTTCTGTAAATACTGATTTCACGAGGAAACTTCATACCGATTACCCATATTATGTCTGTTTAGAGTTTTCTTTGAAATTATATCCATTACATATTTCGAAGTCAACGCTGCGGAGATTGGGAACTGTCTCTGTATTGTGATAAAATACGCATCCATAGTCAGTTGAATGTTTGAATAATCTTAAATTTGGGGAAGAGGATGAGGACTGACATGGACTTGGCTGGTGTCGAATAAAATTTGGATAAAAATAAAATACAAGGACAATATTGAAACTATGTGAGGTGACATTTCTGTTTGTTTTGGTGATTAAAAAAAATGGAGGATGCCTTCTGTCTAGCCTGCATATGAGGTGACATTTCTGTTTGTTTTGGTGATTAAAAAAAATGGAGGATGCCTTCTGTCTAGAAGTTTTCGCACTGGGTTAGCCTGCCTTTGCTGATCATATTCAAATATGACAAGAAAGCACGTTGGTTCTCGTTAAATTCGTTCACTGATATATCATTTTAGAATTTATGTGGGTCCGTGGAAGGCTCTTCGATTTTTTCTCCAATAAATGTTCATTGACTTTATCGTGTATTAAAATTGCACCTTGACTTTATCATTAACATTAAAATTGCACCTCCACGTTACATGAACCCGGGGTTCGAATTTCAAATCAATGTCTCGGGTCAAATTATTATGGTGAAATTGGTAAAAGTTTTAGTGTTTTAAAATTGCACCTCCACGTTACGCCATAGTTAATTGATGTGACTCTTAGGGGGCTTATATTCTAAGTTCGAATGTATATGTCATAAAGTCATATTTTCATGTAAAAAGGAACTTCATAGATATGTAACTAATAGAATAAAACTTGATTAAAGTTAACTCAATCAATAAGACACCTTATAAGAAGGCAAGAGGAAGAGAGTGAAAGTTGAGAAGGAGCAGTCCCAAAGTTGGTCTCATTGCATGTAATGGTTTTTCTTAACAGAATCCTTCTTCTCCAACTCTCTCTCTCTCTCTCTATCTCTCTTTCTCTCTCTCTCTCTCTCTCTCTCTCTCTCTCTCTCTCTCATGATATATTCAGTTCTTGCATTTTATCAATGTCAATGTGATTAGTTTCATGACAAATCTATATATTTTCTCCCCTCCTCTCTAAACATTCAAGTTTTTTGGATCGTAGCCCCCAACATCTGAATCATTAGTATCAGAGCAACTTATCATTCCTTGGGAACAAAAGTTTGAAGCATATTTTAGTTTCAAGATTTTGCAGCAATTCCCAGCCTCCTTTTGGTACCTTTGGTTTCCATTTGCTAGGAAATACATTGTAAGACTTATCATAGTTGGTCCACAAGCATTACAAGGTTTTCTACCCTTGGACCTCCATTCACCACTATAGGATCATCCTTACATGGATTCACTACATCCATTAGTCTACAACACGTAGGTTCACTAACCATTACAACAACCCATGTTTCTCTACAAACCCTTGGCGCCTTAGCAATTGGATCAAGCACCTTGTTGTTTATGAGTGTCTAAGTTGACATATGATAGTATTATCAAGAATAACTGTGGGTTTGTGAATGATACCCTATTATATTTAATTCGTGTGAATGGTGTGGTCACTTGTTCTTTCATTTTTCATGTTTTAGTTATTTTCATAAATTTGACCAATAACCTAGTACTAATAAATCTAAGATCTAAGGATATAAACCTGCATAATAAAAAAATAGCATAATACAATATCTATTATAATGAATTTTTCTTGTGTAATATCCATGGTACTTTATAAATAATTCAAGCACTCTCCACCATAACTTGGAAAGGAGAAATAGATTTCAATGATAGGTCAAGTAGCTTCACAAGAGTAAGCCCAAGGTAGTATAATTGCATCTTGGGAAATATAATAGGGTGAAAAATCTAACTAGAAGGTGAGACATATGCTATACACAATTCTCTTTAGTTATGCAAATGTAAATACAAAGAAAGGGAACTCGCTATGGAGTTGCCTATGACATTGTGGCGTAAATGCTATAGAATCTTCTTCTTCATCAATTGTTCTATAAACTACCACTCCTAGATAAATGTTTTTCTTTATTATGAAATAAGTACAATGCTAAAGAATGAAACCCCTTGTCCTCCTAATGGCCCAATATTTAACATAGCCTAATATTCATCTAAGATTAGAGTTCTTGCATGCCCAAATTCTCAAATTAATGTTATATTTTTTAACCTTATAGAATGTTTTTGAAAGTCCACATGTCACTATCCCTGCATGTGTGAGTAATGGGCACTGACATGGCATCCTCTTAGTATCATTGTGTTCAAAAAAGTAAGTAAACAAAGTAATTCAACTTGAAGGAGGCATACTCTCCACATATAAACTTCAATAGAAGTTATTTCCACACTATTGATATGTCCTAGTGTGAATAATAGTGTTGAGGGGCTAGAGCTATGCTCATAGAGTTTTAACTCCAAAAATATGTTATTTTATCCCTTAAAATGGTTGTCAAAAGTTATAGACCCCAAATCTCCACATTCTAACATTCCATTAAAATGGGCTTTGCAATCCAATTCCTCCAATTTTTCCACCCAAAAAATATCAAGGTATATGAAAATTTATATAACAATCCATTCCAAAGATTGTCTCCTCATTTAAGGAGGATTCTAGTCCCAAAAATATTTTACCAAATGAGGTGTGGAAATTGTCCTCTACCTTCTCCTTGTAGAACTATTTTTCTTTTCCTAGAAATTTTCCTTTTAACCCTATTTGACAAATATCACGTCGCCCCTATCTAGTAGCTCTGTACTTATTCTACAAAAATCTATATCTTGTGAACTCCTAAGATTTTGGTGCTAATTCATCTATGGTATGTAGGACATGTTCCTAAAGTTACTAATGCAACATGGAAGCCTCATAGAATTTCATATTTTCCATATCCATCATTAAGTAAATGCACATTTATAAGGGTAGGATAAGTCTATAGGAATCGTCACCCAATTTCTCTAATACCTAACAAGGAATATAACATAGAGCCTTGATCTTCTTACCAAGGCTTTGTATCCTTTATTTATTTAGTTACAACCAAAATCTATATCCATCTTTGAATATATTCTCATGTGTTGATCATAATGGGGTTTGTAATTTTCCTGTGACTTTTTTAGAGTCACATGTACTTACAAATGGTTCTACATAATTTTTCCAATAAATTTTTCTACTTTCAATGCTTCTCCTATGAAATATTCCCTCGTTTATTCTTGTTTTCCATATACAACATCCAAAAGAGAAGGTAGAAAATACCTATATAAAGTTTGAAAATGGGACTTATTACTAGAAATATGAACTACACTATTATAAGAGTGTTGAATATAGATTAGCTTTTCATCCCAAGTCTTTTGTAACCCATAAATAGTTTAACCAACATCCTATTGAATACTTATATCTACCCATATGTCTATAAATGAGATGTTGAGATCTCTTCAAGTTGGTGTCCATGTTTTCATAAAGTCTGGCCCAAAATATACAAAATATGGTACCCTATCAAAGATGATGCTCTTGGGTATCTGATCTGAATGGGAATATTAATGTTTGTTGTGATAAGATCCAATTCAAAATTTAAAGAAAATTCTTGAGGATAATGAGGTTAATTTCAAGTTTAACATGAGTTTTTATGTGTTTTTATGTGAATTTCATTAGCAAATTAACATAAACAATACACTAAACAATAGCATCTAACAGACACGAACATCACCATAAACAGTAACACAATAGCACATGATAAAGGATTTCACCCTACCTGGGCTATGTATCCTTGGTCCAACTTCCAGTGGCTTGGCCCTCTTCTATTATGCTCAAAAGAGTGATTAAATGTGTTTAAAATGCTCAAACAGCTCTAAAAATTGTTCCATGAGCTCCAAAATGCCCAAAAATGCATGTGTAGCCTCTGTCTACCTCAAATTTGACCAAAACATTATCAAGTTATGACTTTCCAGAGTTCCTACACTATTCACTCCACATTTTCCCCAAAATCTGGAATCATCCTACAAATCCACCCAGAATCCAACTAACTGAGCACCAATTTCGCCAAAAACCAGGCGAAATTGTCGGCGTGCCAATTTGCCCAATGACACTTATAAACCAGATTCAAAACCATATAAATTATGGTTTATATATATATATATATCTGCCGCATAGTTAGTCCTAACCGTCGGCATTAAATTTTTATATGGACACATGGTGGTTGGAAAAAGCGGTGGTTATGGTTATAGTTTAGGGAAAGTTGGGGAAGGCGGTTACACTGCGGCTTGTCACATGGAAGAGTGCATGTATTGCGACAGTTACGGTTAAGGAAGGGGCACGTGGGTAGTCTCCCATGTGTGGTCCCACCTCCGACGGTGACTAGGGTTGGGGCTAGACCCCGGCCCCCTCCCCCCAATGCGCATTTTATATTAAAACAACACCAAACTCAAACCATTGTATTATAAGGAACAAGCACAGGACGCAATGGTGAAGGCTCTCTGCTCAGTATTGGTGGTCAGAAGTTCGACCCCCACTGTTGTTGCAAAGACTTGACCCAAAATTTTTTGGCCTCTCGTGTCATCATGTGGCGACCTTCAATTGGGCCACATGGCAGCATGTGGTTGGCCAAATACCCAACCAACCACAATGCGTCATTTCAAACCAGTAATAGAGCACCACTTGGCACGTTCCCATTCACTGAAGAATACCATTGACCAAGTCAACCTGCACGGTCACCCTACCCACGTAGGCATGCCCAGTTAGCTATATAGATTGCTAACTGGGTTGCCCTGCGTTTTTTTATTTAATTATTATTTCCAAGTATTGAGGATTTTTTGTAGTGCATTATATTAGATATCATTTTTGGGATTCAACTATGTTAAGTAATGAGTGCTAAGTGGCCTATTCAAAAATCATGAGAAATTTGTTGAAATTTGCAACAAGAAACAATGAAATTGGCAACCAGAAAGGACAAAAAGTACACACACCTTGGTGAGGAATTTCAGTTACACACTATTGAGGAAAGTGGGTGTCTAATTTATTTTTCCCTTAAATAAATTGTAATTTCATCTCATAACAACTTGTATCAGTTAACTAATTCATGATGACTAAGTTAGCTCAAGAAATTTGAGTTGAGGGTCCAAGATGAGGCATGTAGAGTGATCCTAATATTTTGGGGGTCCAGTTGTAGTTAATGCACTAATTTCGTGCATGTTTAATCAGTTAACTCAAATTAATTGAGTTAAAATCAATTTAACTAATTCTAATTCAGTGATGAATTAGTGAGAGGTCTAGTGAATTAAATTAGATTTAATTCACAAGTAGTGATCTATCAGATAACTGATGATTTGCTATTATTAGCTGCATGCATGTCAATTCTGATGATGACCCAATTGAGACAGAGGTTAAAGGGAAGTTAAATATCAGTTGTATTATTAACGAATTACCCGAGCGCAATTACAAAGCCAGACGAAGGCTCATGAAGGATTGTGAAGTCAAGGAAGGTTTATTATCCTATTCAATAGGGATTAATTGCCTAGGGATTGCAAGAGCAAGGCTGGGCTATGTAGGGGTTGAGAATTGGCTAAGTGTTGGTCAATTTTTCCTAAGAATTGCTAGTCATTTTTTAGCAGGATCAAGGTGAGACGATCGATAGAGTGCGGGATTTTCTTGGTGTGAGGAAGAATTGCATTGTTTCATGATTCTTTGACTATGTAAAATATATTATAGAGGGGTTTTGAGCATGTTATTTCCCTAAGAACATCTTGTGTTGTGTGATTGATAATTTTCTTTCTCTTACTTGCATGTGATTGAGAGATCATGTTTTATATTCTGTAAAAATAGTAGAAGGATTCAGTACCTTGTTTTATTACATTAAATGATTGGATTTAATCCATTGGTATAGATTTTCTATATAATTTATACATGGTATCAGAGCGACGGGAATCACAATAGAAGAGAATAAATTTAGTTTGTCTTGAATATGTTCAAATTTGCAGATTTATTCTTCACGATCCAATAGCAGATCAAGATGTCTTTCAATGGCTAGAGACTCGAATATGCACTTGAGGGAAATTAGAATTATATTTCATGGAAGGATAGGATGGAGGCATTTTTGGAGGACAACGGGTTGTAGGAATTCATATATTTTGATATTCCCAAGCCCACAACAGTAGATTCCCAACTTCGTGATGCATGGAAAAAGAAGGTAGAAAAGGTGAGAAGGATATTGTTAGAGGGAGTTTTAGATCATATTGTATCGAGTCTCCATGGGAAGGCGACTCCATATGCTATGTGAAAGGCCTTGACAGATCTGTTTTAGAATATTAGCGACCACAACAATTTGGCGTTGATGGACAAGCTCAGAAAGATGAAGAAGGAGGAGGGTGAGATAGTACCAACATACTTGGCAAAGTTCACTCAATGTCGAGATGAGCTTGGAAGTGTTGGTGTGACCACAACCAAAGATTATTTGGTGAGCCTAGCACTTCTAGGCCTTCCCAAGAGCTGGCATAGTTACCAGGAGTTTGTGAGTGGGAGGGAGAAGTTACCAGACTGGGAGTGTTTGTGGTTCGACTTGGTAATATAAGAGATAAGGCGGAGCACCAACAAAGAACAAGGTTATGCATTGGTTGTGTTAGGTTCCTATAATAATAGGGTTCATAATTTTTTAATTGACTTTGATAGTCTTGTAAATATGTACATACCTTACTTTCTGCAAGTTGTTTTCCCATATTTGAAAATAAAAATAAAAATTAAAAGAGGGTAAAAGTCCTAAAAGAAATATCAAAGGACTTAGAAAAGAATAGACCCCAAAAGAAAAAAGAGATAAAAATAAGACCTAAAAGTGAGAAAGTCAAAATGCCACTACTATTTACTTTTACTATAAGAATAATGATTATGTGAAGATTGTCCAAAATTCCATAATCCATGATCAGTTAAATAGCTTAATCTTAACTTTTCATGCTTTGAATTTCATGTTTTAGATAGAGAATAAAGATATGTCAAACAGTTTAAACTTGACAAATCAGTAGATAGTTAGAGAATAAATGAGGAGCTCAACAGTTTAATCTGAGCCCTCGGATGAAATAAGGTTAGAATTAGATAGATTTAATTCTTTGAAAGAAAAATGGATTTAGGGTTGCAAGCTTAAATGCACCCATGCAAATGAAGTAAAAAATGTTAGAATAAATATGGGTAGGTAGAAAGTAGTTGCGCAAGACATGTAATAAAGCATCATCATACAAATTACTAATCTCCCCTTCGCCACAATGATCTAGTATTCTAAACCTTCAGTTAAAGGGGCTCAGAGCATTTCTCTAACTTCTGTTGGGACCAGACCCAAGGCTTAATAACTGATTGGTTAAAAATATTGGATTCCTTACATGAAAACCCATTTCATTATCATATTCACCCTTTTCCAAAAATGCAAACCCTTTTCCTAAGTAAAACACCTTTTTTGCTTAGTAAAAGTAAAATCCCTACTTAATTAATTTCATTTTCATCCAAAAACACTCAAAAAACCTACAAAATGCATTTTATCCTAAGTTTGTGTGTAAAAATCAAAATTGGATAATTTTATACTAAAATGCCTATTTACACTTTACTTAGTTGAAATTATATGTATTTTGATTCATTGCATCTCATTTCATATTAATTTCTAACTTAAAGTATTTAAATCCCTTTAAACTATCCCCTCCCATATATTAACTAATTTCTTTATACAAATATCCCAAAACCCATTTATTAACATTAAACCTATGGTTTATTTATCCCACATGCTAAATAAAAACCCCGCCATATTCCCCATAGGTTTAAACATATCTTAGAAATTAATTCCGCTCCCAATAGTTTGAAAACACTTGTTAAATGTTTTATACGCTATGTTATTATATACCCCACCAATAAAATAATACAATGTTTTTTACATTATAAACATACACTTTTAACGTCTAAAACCAACCTCGCCATATAAAAGACCCGTGCCCCACGTCCCACTGCCGAGCAACTCCAAAACTTGATCGCAGCCGTTCGCATCCCAATCTCGAGATCCGACGACCACAAATCCATATCGCATTTTAAACTACACGTTGATAACCCATTTCAATATTTGTGAAATGGGTGGTTTTCCACCCTGTTGTACCAGCTACAACACCCTCCAAAAATTCACCATCTAAAATTTTTTGAGCCCCCCTGAGCATTGAAAAGTGAAGTCAAAACCTGAAATTCAAGTCTTTTTCAAAACAAAAAAATCCTTAAGTCGCTGAGTCACAAAGTAGGTCATTTTCCCAATTTGTGACCTAGCGACCCTATGACCTATCAGGTCGCCAGGTTGCCAAGTCGCACATTGGACTCAAATTTAAATAAATGCGACCTAGCGACCTTGCGACCCCGTGACCCCCAGGTCGCAAGGTCACAAGGTCGCAAGGTCACACATCTCATAAGTGCGGGATATTTGTGACCCAGCGACCTCATTTATTGCCCGCACGCATGACCCTTTTATAAATAGATGGGTCTCTAGGTCACATTTCACCCACGCGACGGAGAGCAAAAAAACGCTTCTGACAGGCCAAATGGAGCACGATTTTATCGGGTAAGTTTCCTTATCCTCTTGATGTTTCTATTTTTTCTATTTGTTGCCCCTTCCCACTTACCTTAGCCCCTTTAAAGCCATCTAGCATATTCCATTTGAGATCCTTTTGAACCTGAATCTTTCCCAATTATCCAAACCCTGCCATTCCTAACATAGACTTATAAATGGAGCCAACTAGCCTCCCCTGTGTTTTTCTATTCCCCTAATGACCACTTCATCCTCATTTATGGGTTTTCCTCACTCAATCCTTGTATTTTTTTATGTTAAAAAATGAAACAAAAGGCCACACCGCCGTCGGAATCTTCCACCTAGCCCTAGCGCGACCTCCGACCCTGTGACCTTGCGACCCCCGCAACCTAGCGACCCCCGATCGCTAAGTTGTTGAGTCACATCTCGCTCAAAACTGGACATTTACGACCTTGCGACTCAGTGACCCAGCAACCTGGTCACAAGTCACTAATTCACAGGGTTTCACCCCTCGTGAATTGTTAAACCAATGCAACCCAGTGACCCATCAACCTAGTCGCAAGTCGCTAAGTTGAAAGGTCGCACCCTTGTGAAGTTTAAACCTCTACGACCCAGCGACCCAAGAAATAGGTTGCCAAGTTGCAGATTCTCCCTTTCCTGGATCTCAATTGGCAGAGTTAAAAGCAGTACCTAGGAATTTATTATTATGGCATCTATCTTATCCTGGGACTATTTTATGAACATGTCAGGGAACCTCAAAGCAGAGTTAGAGTGTGTCTCCATCTCTTCAACCTTAAGTGACATGGGGCCTCTGGTAGTCCGTAAGAAAAAAAAGAGCCAAGAGATAGAGATCACAGAAAGTGAAATACTAATGTCTCCTCCCCCGATCTATGGGGACATCTCCTGTAAATTTATCAAAGGAGAAAGCACGAGTTGGTACCAAGTATACCAAGAATTTGCACAACCAAAATTTCCATAGGACCTCCCTGACCGGAAATTATATGTACAAGTTAAGAGGTCGAAGGTTCACTACACAGGTGCCCACCCAGCTATATTCCCATGTGCGGAAATTATTGAATGGATCGTACAGAAGATCCACCCGAGGAAGTGGGTAATTCAGGATTACGAGGGAAAGTCTTTTGCAAATCTAAAAGGCTTGGATGCGAAGTATTATTATGCACTTCCATAACGGGAACAGACGTTCATAGAGGAATGGGCCACCACCCATGCGGTCCCCATAGCATACACCCTGAGAGGATGGTGGGAAGAACCCGAGAAGTTCAAAATCAAGAAGGATCAGGAGTATCCAGTGGCAGGCCTCAAAAAGGTCTACAAGCTAGTGGCAGTTATGCTTTGTAGGATATATGGTCATCCCGATGCCACCACATGCAGTGGTTCCTGGGTATCCCTGATGAACTTTTTCACTGTATATGGCACCCATTTCAATTGGGCTAGTTTACTAATATCAGCTCTCAAAACAAACATATCTGCAGCACTGGCACCAGAGGAGGGATACTCATCCAAATTTTACATGGCCTCCTATCTATTGGATTCAGTTTTTTCCAGGTGCTACTTTGAGGGATGGGCTCACAATTGGGATTAGGAGAGGGCACACCCAATTCATAAAGAATTGCAGGTATTCTGGGACTCTAAATACAAACAGGAAATAGAATCAATCTCACACAATTTCATCCCTGCACTCTATGAGAAATTTTTCGGTCAAGATACCCCATGCATGTCCTAGCGAGCCATGGAAATGTTAGTAAAGGTAGCACATTGGTTTCCATTCGTAGAATGCACCTTTATTCGAGTCTTCGGTTCATTCAACACTCCCCATGCTCTACCTTGATTCGTCACTGACAAGATGCTTCTTCAGGAAGTATGTTATCAGATGACTTCTGGCTTCTCAAAGGTCCTTACCAAAGGTAATAAAAATCCATGGCCCACATTTCCACTCACCATTGGTGCTTACATAGTCAAGGATTTCAGGGAATTATAGGCGGAAGCTAAAGAAATCAAAGGATTCTACCTGGGGCCTTTGGATCACCGGACATACGATCCTGAGAGGATAGTCCCTGACCAATGCAAATGGGCCAAGTTCAAATGGAGCTACCAACATACTGAATGCCCATCTGAGGATGCGAAAATAAATTGGTATAACGTGGATAGGGAACTTGCCCCAGGAGCATGGACCGATCAGGAGGATCAATATGATCATACTCTGAAGGAAAAAATCTGCGATTTGGGAGGCGCCTCTTCTTCCCAAGCCAAGAAGCCCCAAACTAACACAAGCCACAGCTCTACTACCCAATAGAAAGAAAAAGAAGCAAAAGCTCAGCTAGAAGCTGAAAAAAAAGCAAAAGAAGATGAAGATAAGCGTAAGAATAACCTGAAGGCAGAACAGAGAAAGAAATAGGCGGAAGATGCCCGGAAAAGGAAGGAAGAGCAGGAAGCAAAAGAAGAAGCTGAACGACAGCTCAAGAAATAATTGGATCAGGTAGAGGCCGAACGCAAAGGAAGGAAGAGCAAGAAACAAAGGTAGAAGCTAAATGGAAAAGGAAGGAAGAAGAGGAAACAAGGGCAGAAGCTTAATGGAAAAGGAAAGAAGAAGAGGAAGCAAAAGCAGAAGCGGAGTGCAGGCAAAAGGTAGAACAGGATAAGGCAGAGGCGGAATAGATATTGAAGGAGGAAGAATAACAAAGGAGAAAAGAGGAAGAGGATCAAAGATCAAAAGACATCGAGACACCTCCCCCAGTAACAGGAGTACAGACCGTGTTGCCGCCCATCGAAGCACCTGCAATTAACACAAATTTTTCACTCTCAGAGCCAAGTTCCTTTGAAGGACAGGAGGAGGAGGTGTTCAACCTGACGATACTCATGTATGATCAGTTCACCTTCAAGATCCGGCAGGAAAAGAGGAGATGCCTAGCACGGAACCCTGAAGGCCCATTCACAGCCATGAAAAAAAAGGATATATTCCTAAAAATTAGGACCAACCCGGTGATGATAGCATCAACCGACACTACTTTTTCTGCAGCCATAGAAGAAAATGTGAGCTGGATGAGTAGGGAAATCCTTTCCCTACAAAATAGAATACAGGACTCTGAAGAAAGAGAAGTTAGGTCAGAGCAAGAAAAGGGAGCACTAAGGGAAGAAATCCAATAGCTCCAAGACAAAAAACACCCTTATTAATGAAGTACCTCTTACTGTCGAGACAGAGTTGGTGACACTGGAATCCACCATGAAGCAGGATTACGGGGAGATGTTCACCATAAAGCAAACAGTCGCACCCCTCCTAAGAGCCCAAGTGGAAACGAACAAGAGAAATGAGCAACTGAAAGATGCCCCCTCCACTTTAGATAGAATAATAGAATGGACAAGTAGATATCCACAAGCTCTAGAAACCTTGTCCAAGAAATATTGGATTCACACTCAGAATGACAAGGTTCAAATTCGCATGAAGGTGCAATCCAAGGAGAAATTATTTAAAGATCTAGAGAAGGTGATATCCGCATATGAGCATTTGATTAGTGGCATTGACTCGATGCATGGATTGCACCATATTCCTTCTTTAGGTGCATTAAGCAAGGAAAAGACATGGGGACATGTAGATTAGGAGATTCAGGCATTTCTACAACCTATGAGACAAGCCGCAACTACACCTGATCTTCCCGCATCACATGAGAACACGGTTAAGTTTGTTGTAACGCCAGTTTGGATTTACACCAAACTGGCTTCCTTATCTAACCAGGTCACAATCAAGAGGAAGACTCTGATTTCAAATGCCTTAGAATGCCTACACCGGTTAAGGGAAGATACTCCTCTAATCTTCCCAATTGCTGCGGATTATTTTGGACTCCAAAGGAGAGAAGAGAGTTTTAAAGCATTAAATAGCCTATTATGAATGAATATAAGCATTTGTTTTAAATCCACTATTAGATCTGATGAGAATCAATGTGTCAATACTATGAGTATTTCTTCGTATATGTCTGATATCTTGTGATTAATTGATCTGCGTTTTCTGATTATACTCTTTATGCATTTCATCTTACTGCATGTGTATATTGATGGTATGTTATTTACATAGGAGATGTTTGTAACTTTATTATTGACATCTATCTCATTCACGAAAACACCCAAGTACATATAAGTTGTTCTTACCAGGCAGAAATGTTTATTCTATGGTTTGAACAATCTTACGAACACGACCTTAATGATATGCTGCTAACAACATCTCCTTTAGTTACATGTTTTCTTTTATATCTTGCTATTTGTAGTGTTTATGCTTATTGACAATCATCGATATTTGTCTTGTATCATTTGATAATTGTACACCTATAACTCTGCAGGGCTCATTTGCATCCAGAGGAAGGAGTATTCAGCGGTAGCTGGACCCACACCCCCGGACGGGATCCATATCACAAACGGTTCAGAGTCTAATTGGGACTTTTTACTGGGGGGATCCCCTACTGTTGGCCGGACAAATTTTCCCATCAACAAAATTGGCGCTAGAAGGAGGGCCTGATGGCAGCCTCCCAGCACACAAGTAACATCCCGTTATAAAATCCCCAAGGGGAGATCATATGTGACAATACCGGCCCTCCCCCGTTGGAGAACTCCCCGGAGGAGGAACCCCCCCCCCCCCCTTTCTATGAGATTACTTTAGCCCAGCTAAGGGCCCTGCGACCCATCGCCCATAAGCTTGTCCGGGGCTTATAGCAAGCCCCAGTCATTAATTCCTTCGCTAATCCTAGAACTCCTACAGCTAATCATACACGCCAAGGAACCCTCATCAATACCCTCCCTCAGCTGGTGGGTCTTATGATCAAAGATTACGTAGACGCAGTTGAGCAAAATTCTGAAGCCCCCCTAGATAGCCCTGAGGAAGGGGGAGAATACGGCCTCGAAATCACTGAACCTCAACCTAACACCGGCCCCCAACCTGACCATACTATGCATGATAACACGCAAGCTAACGACCCACATGGGGAAGGAGCCGGAAGAGGCCGAGGTAACAGAGGCAGGGGAGGCCGAGGCCATAGGCGAGGTCGAAATACTGACACCCCCCCCCCCCCACTGAAACCATAAACAAGTTTCATTTTCTTTACAATTGGAGAAACATCAGAAATACAACAAACCGTGGAGAAAACTAAGACATGCATTCCCGCCATGAGGGCGAGGCCTCCAGGTCTGGCATGGGCAGTGAATCCGAAAGTGAGAGAGGATGTGTATACAGATCACGCCACCAGTAGGCTAGATGTGTACAACCGTTAGCTTGGATGGCTCAGTCCCCCTTAGGTATCCAAGGTCCCCTCCATGACATGCCCCAGCATCCTGAAAAACACCTCCCTAAGTTCGACCCCGAGAAAGGTACTTTGGCCGAAGACCACATCAGCAACTTTTACCTGTCTTTATAGATGATGAGAATGCAGTATGATGATGTAGCATGCCGCCTTTTTCCTCACACTTTTGAAAATAAGGCTGCGACATGGTATAGGTCTCTCCCCTTTGCTTCTATCCCTTCGTAGGAACACTTCCGTCGTACCTTCTTGCAAAAATTCTCATAAGATAAAACCCCTTCGATGCTCTTCACAAAGCTCAACATGCTAAAATGTCAGAAGAAGGAGAAGGTCAAGGATTTCAATCCAAGTTTCTCCACTATATTGAATAAGTTCCCTCCAAACATGGCCTTAGATGACTCCATTACTACTGACTACTACACCAGAGCCCTCCCACGGATATTGTTGTGTTCGTGAAGCGCGAGGTCAGAGCTACATTGGCAGCCAACTATACTACCGCCCTTGTTGTCGAAAAGGACATGCTGTCCATAGGTGCCATTGAACACGAAGGGCGGGATGATCAAAAAACAACCACGAAGAGAACCCAATCCTCCAGCCACAAAACTGGAGAAAAAGATAAGGACCCCTTCGATATTTAAAGTATTGCAAAATACCTCAAGTTGCTGACCAACGAATTCTCCGACCTGAAAAGGATAAACAATGATTATGCCCCAGCTACTAAAACGCAAAAACCTTTCTTCAGAAAGAATAACCCTATCATGAATCGGCGCCCATCCAGCTCAAGTACAGGTCTTAATGTGGAAGAAATCAGCAAAGACAATTTCTATTATTTTCATCAAGCCTTTCACTCATAAAAGAATTGCCCCCAATGGATTAGTAGCATGACAGCGGTGGTGAACCAACTTCTAGAAGATCAAACCCCCAGAGATATGGAGGAGGAGGCTATTTCAGACGACGAGGAAAATTCCCCCTCATATGAAGATATAGGCTCCACTGTCCTCGCTTTCGAATTCATACGCAAAGAGTCTCCCCTTCCCACCTCCGAGATAAACCCAGTAGATGACCCTAAATTAAAACCCCCTCAAAACTATGGCTTGAGGAGCAAAGGTCCGGCGCCGGAGCAGTCTTTCGAAGAAAAAAGAAAATCCTTCTTAAGAAAAATCCTGCCCCGAATACCGAAAACAAAGACAAAACTCCTGAAAAATTTAGTACAACCACTCCCCAAGAAGGCCACAAGACTAAAGTTTCAGTAGTTTCCCCTAAGAACACTACCGAGCCCACCTCACCCACAGATTCTAGGTATAACATTGTCGAGGACATGAAGAAGACCAGAGCCAACATATCTCTCTACGAGCTTGCCCGCATTGCTAACCAACGAGATCTCATTCTTAAGGATTTTTCCAATCTACCGACGACCAAACCCGTAAGCATCACGTCTTCCCAAACTGCTACTAGTCCCTAGTCCATCGTGAATGCCTTAAACGCCAACTCCAGGGGAACCACGCCACCTTTCCTCCTTTCCTTCGATATTTTTAACTTCAATGCCCACAACTGTCTCATTGATTCCGGTGCATCCACGAATGTTATGCCCTTATCCGTGTGCAAGAAGTTAAACATCTGTAGGGATAAAATCGACACTAGAATTATCCAGCTCAATAGATCTCAAGTCCCCGCAGTTGGCGAACTTAACAACGTCATTATCCGCTTATCCTCCAACTCTAGAGTGCATCAGTGCATCGACATAGTAATTGTGGATATCCCTGAGGCCTATGGCCTTATGTTGAGCAGAGATTGGTCCAGCAAGCTCCAGGGGTACTTCGCCACTGATTGGTCCGACCTTTGGCTCCCGTACAAAGGCAGGAATAACCAAATACGAATCGAGAGTGAACCATACATGAAACATACTATGACTGACCTTGATGCAACTAACGAACCAAACAGTTTCGCGCAAGAAGAGCTCGGTATGTGTTTCTTAGATTCCATCTTTGGTTGTTATCAGACTTGCCAATCCCCGATCACCCAAGACATTCAGTCTGAACAAATTTTGGTTGCTGAAAACTCCCTTCCATCCAACCGAGACTCTTCAGAAACTAGTGCCCCTAGCACATCCTCAATAGGCGCGGATAGCCTTGTCCAATCAGAAGATGAAACTTGGACCCTATACTATGACAGCTCCAAAACCCAAGACGGGGCTAGCGCAGGTTGCATCTTGCTAGACCCGCAGAAGAACAAATTTCTAATTTCCTGCCGGTTAGAGTTTCAGTGCGCCAATAATACAGCCGAGTATGAGGCGCTGATACTAGGACTCCAAAAGGCCATAGATCTAAAAGTTCGTTGTTTGAAGGTAATTGTCGATTCCGAGATTATCACTCGTCAGCTACGCAACACCATCCATTGCTTGTCTCCCCATCTGAAAGGTTACCAGCAAGAGGTATGGCGCTTAATTTAAGCTTTCGATGCTTTTGGTATTAAATATGTACTTAGAATGCATAATGCAACAGCCGATACACTTGCCAACGCTACCGCTAGGTTCACCCCACTTAGAGATGGATTTTCTATTGAAGTTATATACAAGACATCCATACCAGACAATGTCACTAATTTACGTGTTTTCAAAGATGACCAACAGGTACTGGATTTCATGCTCAACACAGATATATTCAAAGATGCAGTTATGGAAGAAGAGGATCATGATCGGGCTTTGCAGAAGGAACTAATAAATCGGAAAGAAAATCCCATACCCAAAGGGGTCGTGTCACTCGAAAAGTTGTTCGACTTACAGAACCGTTTCCGAGGGCCCCCAAATACGAAGGTGAAAAGTTCCACGTTAGTACACCGGAAAATTAACCTCAGGACAGACAAGGATCCCAGGCTTGTAAATTTAGGTAATGAGTGCACCCCTCAGGAGAAACAAGCATTCACCAGATTATTTAATAAATACCGAGATGTGTTTGCCTGGACGTATGACGATTTTCAGACTTATGATACGCAAATCATCCAACATGTCATACCCATCAAGGAAGCAATGAAATCATTCAAACAAAAACTGAGAAAAGTACACCCAGCTCTAGAAGCGATGATCCAAAAGGAACTAAAGAAACTCTTGGACATGCGGATAATTTTCAAAGTTAGACATTCGACCTGGGTGTCCAACTTGGTCCCTGTTCGCAAGAAATCCGGGGAAATCCGTTTGTGCGTAGACTTCATAAATTTGAACAGAGCTTCCGACAAAGACAACTATCTGGTTCTTCCTATGGAGCAAATCCTTCAAGCTGTATCAGGGTCAGAAATGTTCTCTCTGTTGGATGGGTTTTCAGGGTATAATCAAGAACTAGTGGTTGAGCCCGATCGGCTCAAAACCACATTCAGAACTAAGTGGGGAACATTTGCTTTCAGACGCATGCCCTATCAGCTGATTAATGTCGGCGCCACTTTCCAAAGAGCTATGGACATCGCCTTCAAAAGAATTATTGGGAAAATCATGATAGTACACCTTGACAACGTCAACGTGTTTTCAAAGCATAGATTTGACCACATACACCACCTCAAGCAAATTTTTGAAAGGTGTCGGAAATACGGGATCTCACTGAACCCAAAGAAAAGCGTGTTCGCCGTCGCTAAAGGAAACTTGTTGGGACACATAATAACTCGAGACGGCATAGTGGTGGATCCGGAACGTGCGAAAGTCATCGCTCAAATACCGCCCCTAAGCGGGAAGAAAGCCATGCAGTCCTTCCTTGGAAAAATCAACTTTTTCCTAAATTTTATATCAGATTTCACCCAGATCGTGAAACCATTACAAGGCATGATTAAGAAGAACGCTAATTTTAAATGGAATCCCCCCGAGAAAGAAGCATTCGACAACATTAAACAAGCCATCGCAGAAGCACCCGCTCTTTACAGTCCGGACTTCAACAAAGGCTTTATCTTGTACACCTTTGCCTCAGATTCATCTTTGGCCGTCGTCCTTACTCAGAAAGATGATTGCCACATCGAACAGCCTATATCATTTATGAGCACTGGATTGCAAGGCACCGAGCTGAATTACCCAGATATCGACAAACAAGCGTATGCAGTATACAAGGTGGTCAAACATTTCAGGCCATATATTTTGAAGAATCATGTCACATTCTTCGTGCCTCACCCAGTTGTTCGCTCACTATTCGTACAGCAGGAGCTGGGTGAGCGACGAGGCAACTGGATGACATGCCTTTAGGAGTATGACCTGGAATTCAAGCTAGCACACACTGTGAATGGCCAAGGATTGTGCCGCATGGCCATAGAGGTAGTAGACTCACGGGGCAATGAGGAATAAAATTGGGAACATGAGATCGATATGTATCAAACTGATAGCACGGCCCTGCAGGATACATCCTATTGGTACACAGATCTTCTGCAATATTTGAAACACAGCACCATGGACCTCGCTTTAACCACCAAGCAGAAGCGTGCGTTGAGACTGAAATTTGTATCCTACCAGCTATTGCAGGGTAAGTTGTTCTGAAAACATCACAACGGTGTCTTGTTACGCTGCTTGGAATGGGACGAGGCACAGAAAATATTGGCAGAACTTCACGATGGCCCTACTGGGGGGCACTATGCAGGAGACACCACTGCTCACGAGATCATGCGTGACGGTTTCTATTGGCCTACTTTGTTTAAAGATGCACACGCATATGTTCAGAAATGCCAGCAATGCCAAAATTTTGCAAATAGAGATATTCGGCCTTCGGCCCCATTACAGTCTGTCGCAATGGAAGAGTCGTTTCAACAATGGGGGCTGGACGTGATTGGGGACATCCTGCCACACTCTTCCAAGCAACATAGGTACATTCTTACTACCACAGACTATTTCATAAGTTGGGTTGAAGCGGTACCGTTACGTCAAGTCAATGATCAAGAGGTAATATCCTTCATCACCCAATGCATCATGAGCAGGTTTGGCATTCCAACCTCCCTTGTTTTTGACAATGAAACATATTTCTCATCATTGAAATTATATGATTTTTCTTTAGAAAATGGTATCGTACTTAAACATTCTGCCAACTATTACCCTCAAGGAAACAGGTTAGCCGAGTCAACCAACAAGAACCTAATCTGCATCATAAAAAAGTCTCTGTTGTCCCAACAACGAAATTGGCATAGGGCACTCTACAATGCCCTCTGGGCAGATCGAGTCACACCCAAACCTTCCCTAGGCACCTCCCCTTTTTTCCTTGTATACAGAAAAGAAGCTATCCTTCCTCCCAAGTTGTCTCTCCCGGCACTCCGATATCTCAGGAGACTCATGGCACTTCTTGCCCTACTTTACAAGCCCGAATAGACACACTACTGAAACTTGAGGAGGAAAGGAAAAAAACTCGGGAAAAATTTTCCATCCACCAAGGATGGATAAAACAATGGTTTGACAAAAATTCAGCCGGGAACAAGATTTTTGAAGTAGGTGACCTTGTCCTCAAATGGGATAAAGCTCATGAAGATAAAGGGAAACACTCCAAGTTCCAGGCATTATGGATAGGCCCTTTCCAGGTCAGAGAGAAGATCCGTCCCCACACTTACAGGTTACAAACTCTTGAAGGGAGGATTGAGGTCCTCCTTGTGAATGGACACGACCTTAAACATTGTTTCACCTGACAGCCCCATGGGGCCGTCACTGCATCCTGTACCATAGTTTGTCTTGTTTTTCTTTACCTTTCTTGTATTCAGTAAATCGCTTGTTCCACATAGGCTCCCTTTAACCTTTTCGTTCCCTTGGCATCCATTTTTGAAAGGGGATATAGAAGCTACTCAAGTGGCATACTGAGTCGGGATCTATTATGGTGTATTATCTCCTCCCAGACTGTAAAAGGGGGCAAGCATACTTGTGATGGACACTCAATGGCGAGAACATGACTAAGGCCTTCGGACCAAGATGTGGCAGCTTACCTAGCATGCTGGCCCAAGGGACTGTTGTGCAAAAGGAAATGTTTGGTTGAATAGGTTACTGGAGGAAAAATGGAGGGGTTAGCCTCGGGTGAAGAACGGAAATCCAAGAAAAACCTAAGTCCTCATGTAAACCAAGAGCAACCTCTCTTGCAAGTAAAATAAGACGAGATCCCTCATCCGCCCAGGCAATAATTTCCAAAATAAACTAAGTGCCCTGAGCACAAAAATAAGTGCCCTGTGCGCATTTCAATAAGTGCATTAAGCACATGAATAAAGGGTAAAGGATTGAGAAAGGCTTCTTATGCAGAGAGGCGATACGACGACTCCGCCAGGGTACTGATCAAGCTCGCTGGCAGCGGAGCAACGCTCGTGATTCCTAGGCAGCGACTCCCTCGGGACCATCTGGTTCGCTGGCAGCGGAACAACACAATGAGGACCAAATAAAATATACTGGATCCATAAACCCCTGGGGTTACTCCAAAATTTTTCATCTGGTCTCCAAGAATGAAAACACGGTAAGCCAGCACCCAAGGGCAGGAAGATAGGGAGAGAAAATGCGCAAGGCTCGAAGACGAAATAAGTGGAACCCACGGGGTGAAAGGAACAAGTACTTTACACCCTTCCCCCCCCCCCCCCCCCCCCTTAAGATGAAACACCGACAAAGATTCTGGGCCCTACCAGTGAATCGCCATTTGTTGTAGCCACTACAACCCTCCAAAAATTCAGCATCTAAATTTTTTTGAGCCCCCCTGAGCATCGAAAAGTGAAGTCAAAACCCGAAGTTCAAGTCTTTTTAAAAAAATATTTAAGTCGTTGAGTCGCAGAGTAGGTCTTTTTCCCAATTTGTGACCTAGTGACCCTGTGACCTATCAGGTCGCCAGGTCGCCAAGCCGCACATTGCACTCAAATTTAAATAATTGTGACCTAGCAACCCAGTGACCCCCAGGTTGCAAGGTCGCGAGGTCGCACATCTCATAAGCGTGGGATATTTGTGACCCAACAACCTCATTTATTGCCCGCACGCGCGACCCCTTTATAAATAGAAGGATCGCTAGGTTGCATTTCACCCACGCGATGGAGAGCAAAAGACGCTTCTGACAGGCCAAATGGAGAGCGATTTTATGGATAAGTTGCCTAATCCTCCTGATGTTTTCGTTTTTTCTATTTGTTGCCCGTTTACACTTACCTTAGCCCTTTTAAAGCCACCTACTATCTCCCATTTCAAATCCTTGTTGAACCTGAGTCTTTTCCAATTATCCAGACCCTGCCATTCCTAATACAAACTTGTAAATGAAGCCAACTAGCATCCCCTGTGTCTGTATCTTACCCTAATGACCACTTCAGCCTCATTTATGGTTTTCCTCACTCACTCCCTTTAATGTTTTAAGTTAAAAGTGAAGCAAAAGGCCACGTCGCCGTCAAAATCGTTTGCCCAGCCCTAGCGCAACCTCCAACCCTGCGACCTTGTGACCCCTGCGACCCAGCGACCCCATTCTCTAAGTCGCTAAGTCACATATCGCTCAAAACTAGACATTTGTGACCTTGCGACTTAGGGACCCAGCGACCCGGTCGCAAGTCGCTAAGTCGTAAGGTCGCACCCTCTTGAATTGTTAAACCAATGCGACCCAGTGACCTCACGACCTTGTCATAGGGTCACCAAGTCGCAGGGTCGCTCTCTTCTAAAGTTTAAACCTTTGGACCCAATGACCTAAGAATTAGGTCGCTAAGTCGCAGATTCACCCTTTCTTGTATCTCAGTTGGGCAGAGTTAAAATCAGTACTAGGCATTTATTAATATGGCATCTATCTTATCCTAGGACTATTTTATGAACATGTCAGGGAACCTCGAAGCAGAGTTAGAGTGCGTCTCCATCTCTTCAACCTCAAGTGACATGGGGCCTCCAGCAGTTCGCAAGAAAAACAAGAGCCCAGAGATAGATATCACAAAAATTGAAATACCAATGTCTCATCCCCCGATCTATGGGGACGCCGCATGTACATTTAGCAAAGGAGAAAGCATGAGTTGGTATCAAGTATACCAAGAGTTCGCACAACCAGAATTTCCAAAGGACCTCCCCAACCAACAAGTATATGTGCAAGTTAAGCGGTCGAAGCTTCACTACGCAGGGGCCCACCCAGCTATATCCCCATGTGCGAAAATTATTGAATGGATCATACAGAAGATCGACCCCAGGAAGTGGGTAATTCGGGATTACAAGGGAAAGGATTTTGTAAATCTAAAAGGCCAGGATGTGAAGTATTATTACTCACTTCCAGAACAAGAACAGACGTTCACAGAGGAATGGGCCACCACCCATGTGGTTCCCATAGCAGACACCCTGAGAGGATGGTGGGAAGAACCCAAGAAGTTCAAAATCAAGAAGAATCAGGAATATCAAGTGGCAGGCCTTAGAAAGGTCTGCAAGCTAGTGGCAGCTATGCTTTGTAGAATGTATGGTCGTCCCAATGCCACCACATTCAGTGGTTCTTGGGTATCCCTGATGCACTTTATCACTGTATATGGCACCCGTTTCAATTGGGCCAGCTTACTAATAGCGGCCCTCAAAACAAACATATCTGCAACACTAGCACCAGAGGAGGGATACTCATCCGAAATTTACATGGCCTCCTATCTATTGGATGCAGTTTGTTCCAGGTGCTACTTTGAGGTATGGGCTCACAACTGGGATTAGGAGCGAGCACGCCCAATTCACAAAGAATTGCAGGTATTCTGGGACTCTAAATACAAGCAGGATATAGAGTCAATCTCACACAGTTTCATCCCTGCACTCTACGGGAAATTGTTCGGTTAGGATACCCCATGCATTTCCTAGCGAGCCATGGAAACGTTAGTCAAGGTAACACATTGATTTCCATTTGAAGAATGCACCTTTATTCGAGTCTTCGGTTCATTCAAGGCTCCCCATGCTCTCCCCCGATTCGTCACTAACAAGATGCTTCTTCAGGAAGTATGTTATCAGATGACTTCCGGCTTCTCAAAGGTCCTTACTAAAGGTAAGAAAAAATCATGGCCCACATTTCTGCTCACCATTGGTGCTTATACAGTCAAGGATTTCAAGGAGGTGGAGGCAGAAGCTGAAAAAATCAAAGGATTCTACCTGGGGCCTTTGGATCACCGGACATACGATAATGAGAGGATAGTCCCTGACCACTGCAAACTGGCCAAATTCAAATGGAGCTACCAACATACTGAACGCTCGTCTGAGGATGCGATAAGAAACTGGTATAACAAGGATAGGGAACTCGCCCTGGGAGCATGGACCAATCAGGAGGATCAAGATGATCATAATCTGGAGGAGAGAATCTGGGAGTTGGGAGGCGCCTCGTCTTCCTAGGCTAAGAAGCCCCGAAATAACACAGGCCATAGCTCTGCCGCCCAACAGAAAGAAAAAGAAGCAGAAGCTCAGTAAGAAGCTGAAAAGAAAGCGAAAGAGGATGAAGATAAGCGTAAGAAAAACATGAAGGCAGAACAGAGAAAGAAACAGGCGGAGGATGCCCGAAAAAGGAAGGAAGAGCAGGAAGCAAAAGCAGAAGCTGAACGACAGCTCAAGAAAGAATTAGATTAGGTGGAGGCCGAATGCAAAAGGAAGGAAGAGCAAGAAACAAAGGTAGAAGTTGAAAGAAAAGGGAAGGAAGAAGAGGAAACAAGAGCATAACCTGAACGAAGAAGGAAGGAAGAAGAGGAAACAAAAGTAGAAGCGGAGCACAGGCAAAAGGCAGAACGAGATAAGGCAGAGGCGGAGCGGCTATTGAAAGAGGAATAAGAACAAAAGAGAAAAGAGGAAGAGGATCAAAGATCAAAAGACGTCAAGACACCTACTCCAGTAACAGGAGTACAGACCGAGCTGCCACCCATCGAAGTACCTACAATTAACACACGTTTTGCACTCTCAGAGCCAGGCACCTCTGAAGGATAGGAGGAGGATGTGTTCAATCTGATGAGACTCATTTATGATCAGTTAACCTTCAAAATCTGGCAGGAAAAGAGGAGATGCCTAGCACGGAACCCTGCTGCACCATTCACAGCCAGGACGAAAAAGGATATAGTCCTAGACACTAGGACCAACCCAGTGATGATAGCATCAGGCGGCACTGCTTTTTCCGCAGCACAGAAGAAAATGTGAGCCAGATGAGTAGGGAAATCCTTTCCCTACAAAATAGATTACAAGACTCTGAACAAAGAGAAGCTAGGACGGAGCAAGAAAAGAGAGCACTAAGGGATGAAATCCAACAGCTCCAAGACAAAAACACTCTTATTAATGAAGTACCGCTTATCGTCCAGAGAGAGTTGGTGACGCTGGAAGCCACCATGAGGCAGGTTTACGGGGAGATGTTCACCATAAAGCAAATAGTCGCACCCCTACTAAGAGCCCAAGTGGAAACGAAGAAGAGAAACGAGCAACTGAAAGAGGCCTCTGCCACCTTGGATAGAATGATAGAATGGACAAACATATATCCACAGGCTCTGGAAACTTTTCCCAAGAAAGATTGGTTTCACACTCAGAATGACAAGGTCCAAATTTGCATGAAGGTGCAATCCAAGGAGAAATTATTTAAATATCTAGAGAAGGTGATGACCGCATATGAGCATTTGATCAGTGGCATTGACTCGATGCATGAACTGCACCATATTCCTTCTCTAGGTGCACTGGGCAAAGAAAAGAGATGGGAACAGGTAGATCAGGAGATTCAGGCATTTCTACAGCCTATCAGACAGGCCGCCACTACACCTGATCTTCCCGCATCATAAGAGAACTTGGTTAAGTTCATCGTAATGCCAGTCTGGATTTACACCAAACTGGCTTCCTTATCTAACCAGGTCACAATCGAGAGAGAAACTCTGATTCTGAATGCCTTAGAATGCCTGCACAGGTTAAGGGAAGATACTCCTCTGATATCCTCAATCGTTGCAGATTATCGTGCATGGTAGAATTTCCTCAAAGAGCAACAAGTTGATGTTCCCAACCTCGCAATCACACACACACTCCCATGATCAGATTGCAAGGCACAGTCTACAGCAGGGGTCGCAGGTCGCATCTTCCACGATCAGGTCGCAAGTCGCACTGTCCATTCAGGTCGCAAGTCGCATCTTCCATTCAGGTGCAAGGCAGACCAACAGGCAGGAAGGCGAAGAGTTAGGGCCCCCAAGGGTCAATTTTGTCTTATATATACTCCCTTCAGGGACTTGTAGAAGGACCTTTTTTTGGGACTCCAAAGGAGAGAAGAGAGTTATAAAGCATCAAACAGCGTATTATGAATGAATATAAGCATTTTTTTTAAATCCACTATTGGATCTAATGAGAATCAATGTGTCAATACTATGAGTATTTCTTCGTATATGTCTGATATCTTGTGATTAATTGATCTGCGTTTTCTAATTATACTCTTTATGCATTTCAGCTTACTGCATGTGTATATGATGTTATGTTATTTACATAGGAGATGTTTGTAACTTTATTATTGACATCTATCTGATTCATGAAAACGCCCAAGTACATATATGTTGTTCTTACTAGGCAGAACTATTTCTTCTATGGTTTTAACAATCTTACGAACATGACCATAATGATATGCTACTAACAACATCTCCTTCAGTTGCGTGTTTTCTTTTATATCTTGCTATTTGTAGTGTTTATGCTAATTGACAATCATTGATATTTGTCTTGTATCATTCGATAACTATACACCTATAACTCTGCAGGGCTAATTTGCATCCAGGATAAGGAGTATTCAGCGGTAGCTGGTCCCACACCCCTGGACGGGATCCCTATCACAAACGGTTCAGAGTCTAATTGGGACTTTTTACCGGGGAGATCCCCTACTGTTGGCCAGACAAATTTTCCTGTCAACATGCTCAAAACTAGTTGCACACTCCCCAATCCATTCAAACTTCTTCCCTTTTCACTGCAAAGGTGTAATAGGATAGGAAATCCATGAGAAGTTCCTAATTAACCACTTGTAATAACTTGCTACTCGCATGAATGATCTGACCTCATCCACATTCCTAGGAGCTTCTCACTCCACGGTAGCTCTAATATTTTCTGGGTCCACTATTATACCTTCCTTGGAAACAACATGTCCCATGTAATGAACTTCTATTTGAAACAAACTGCACTTACTAAGCTTGGCATACAACTGATGCTCTCTCAATAATCTCAACACTATTGCCAAGTGTTTTGCATGTTCTTCCTCATTCTTAGAATATACCAATATATCAATATGTCATCAACGAATACTATCAAAAACTTGTCCAAATAAGGAGCAATGCTCTATTCATCAAACACATAAAAGTAATTGGAGCATTATTGAGACCAAAAGGAATTACTACAAACTCATAATGCCAATACCTAGTATGAAATGCAGTTTTGTAGATGTCCTCTTCTTTCATGCATACCTGATGATATCCTGATCTCAATTCAATATTTGAGAACATTTTTTATCCCTTTAACTTATCAAACAAGTCACAAACCCGCGAAAAAAAGTTACATGTTCTTAATAGTCACCTTGTTCAGTTTCTTGTCGTCAATACAGAACCTGAGGGTACCATCCTTCTTCTTCACTAACAACAGTGGTGCACCCCAAGGCAACACACTTGGACTTATGTATCCCTTATCAGGCATTTCCTTGAGTTGCAATTTCAATTCCAATAACTCCTGAGTGCTCATTCTTTAAGGTGCCTTTGATGTTAGTGCTACTCTTCGTACCAACTCAATAGAGAAATTCAATTCTCTCCGAGGAGGCAACTCTGAAATCTTTATTGGAAATACATCATGAAATTGTTGCAAAACTAGATACCTCTTTAAGACTCCATCATCCTCAACATCCTTCCCTTTGTCACTAGAAATATGAACTACAAACAACACACATCCTTTCCTGCAACTGCGCAATAGCCTTCTCCATCATCATCCAAGGACTCAATAGCATTCTCGTATAAATATACCTTATTCCTATGAAGGTACAAACAATCCATACCTAAAAGCATACCTTATGAATCCAAAGGAAGACATTTAGGTGTGTTGATGTATGCATACCATTCAACTCAAATGCACAAGCTCTCACCCAATGATGAACTCTTCTCTTGGTTCCTATAGCCAACTACACCAACCAAGACTCTGCATGCACATCTTTAGTCAAGCCACACTTATCCCCCAAGTCAATATTAACATTACTATAATCAGATCTAGAATCAATCAAAATGGAAACAACTCGATCACAAACTTTACCTTCCATCTCAATAATGGATGCCTAGTGATCCACCTGTTCGTTATCAAATGGTACATAGATATGAGGAATACTCTGACCAACATCCCCAATTGCATGCGCCTCCTTAGCACTGTAGATATGAGGTCTGCCACCCCGATACAATGGACAATCCTTCTTGTGATGATCCTTGCTACAAATCCAACACTAGAATGATTCTCTACTACTACCCTTATTTTGCTGCTCTCTAGGCTAAGATGCATGTCCATATTATGTTGCATTGAACTTCTTGTAAGGAGCCACATTTTCATTCTCACCTGCATTCTGATAAATTTCCCACTTCAGATGCCATTTTCCTTTAGTCTTGTCATTACCATTCTAGTCATACTTAGGCTCAGTCTTACGCATCGACTTCTCATAATAATGCTTCAACTTCTCGATGACTTCCTCCAATTACTAAGGGTCATCATACTCAATATGATTCTTGAATGCTAATGGAATTCCACTGATGAATATTTTAACTTTCATCTTCTCATCCTTGAGGTAAGGCACATGCCTAAACAACTCTAGGAATTTAGTCGTGTACTCCTCATTTGTCATAGGCCCCATCTTCAATTCGTATAAATCCTTAGCCTTACCATTATAGTATCTCTCTAAAAAATCACTTCTTCCTAAAGAATCTTTCAAACTCATGCCAACTCAACTCCTCTCTCCTGATGCCTCTGACTTGATTCACATATTCCCACCAAATGTGTGTCTTTCCTTTGAGACTAAAAATAATTATCATGGATATCATGTTCTTTGTATAGTCATGCAACTCGAAGAACTTATTCATCCCAAGAAACCATGCTTCTTCATCCTTTGGTTTCTTCAACTCTCCATCAAAGGTAGGAGGCTTGACCTTCTTGAACTCATCTAGAAAGTATCCCCTCTCACTCCTCCTGTAAGAATGATACCGATGATGACCATGATGTATATATGAATCAGAACTAGAATAGAACCCATAACCACTACCTCTCTTGTCAAGTGTATCCATCCTTCTGCCACCTCTAATCGTATCATCTATGTTTGACCCATTCCCTAACCGATATTTTCTACCACATGCCCCATTAGTCCTATCCTCCTATCCATGATTGTTTCATGGTTGTCCTTGTCTTTGTAAATCGGAAAAACTCTGAAGGATCACTGCATTGACCTCTGCTTGATTTTCCTATGCCCTAGAAAGTCTTTCCTATGACTGAATGATCATGTCTTTATCTGCTTTACAACTTCTTATTTATGCCTTTAGACTTCTCAAGGTATTTGCTATGTTAGGAGAGTACTCATCTCTTGGCTGATCATCTGATCTATAAGGAGATCCATGTGAATTGTAATCCACCATTATTCTTGTCAGCTCTCATCCTATATCTCCTGTAAACATACCATGTCAGCTAAACAAATATAAACATAATCAACATACCTTAGTGAAGTTCAGGGGAGGATATCTCATCTGCACAATCATTCTAGATTAACATGATATACATGTGTGTGCGTGTGTGTGTGTGAACCTATCGACATCATGCAATGTAACACCGAGGAAACACGTGACAACCATAGCCACTGTAATGCATGCATAACAAACACATCGACAACTAACATACATGCATAATTATCACATCCCTCCCATCCAACCCAAGTGTTTGAAACTAAAAGCTATGATACCAATCTATAATGACACCACCCCACATTTCACGCTTTTACAAGCCCTCCAAGTAAGTGTGAAGCAAAGTGATACTATTACATGACTCAAAATCCAAGCTCCAATGATGGAAGTGGGGCTGACAAACTAAAAACATATTGACCACAACCTGACACCCCTCAGGGCCATAGGACACTCAGGGGAAAAAGGACCATCCCAGGTGACCAAACCCTAAGTTGGGGCTGCTTTTCTCACAACCTAACCCCCAACTACATGCATGACAAGGCTTGGGTGCAGTTATAGGCATCCAACCATGTGCACAACACTTCCTAAGTGTAGTTATAGCCCAAAATATCCATTTCAGAGGGTGTGGTCATGACATCTGAGCCACTTTTCCAAGCCAACCTCCAAACCATTGCCCATAATTTCCTGTAACTTCGCAGAATGATAAATGACATAATGACAAATATTTTCATACAAAACTTGAATAAGAACTAACTCAGGACATGCCTAATCCATAAGAGACATTTTGTCAAACACATGGAAAACATGTAAGCTATAGGTCATAAATGCATATGTGATCATATTAGTCTAAGATTCATATGAGAATCAACAAAAAGGCTATATTCCCTCTCCACATAGCTTCAACAACACTTATTAGTCCATACATTCATCAACCAATCAATAAATAAACAATTCAATGCAAGAGCCATAAATGGCATACATCATAAATCATGCTTATAACCAACATATAACCATAATATTAACCATGAAAAAACATCCATCAAAGATGCATAATATCAAGTATAAGTACCCATGAATAACAATAAATGAATACCATGTACCACCCGACCATATTGAGCTGAACCAAATCTTTATTTTAGCCAATCACCCTTGTTCCATATTCCAAGCACGAATGTGGGATCTCATGGGATAAACAAAGACGTAAAAAACCAAGGGAATCTAGAGGTTAAACTAATTCCACCCTCAAACTACTGTGATCTCGCCAAAACCAGTCAAGAGATCACAAGATAAAAACAAGCTTGGATGCCTCAGAATTCTTTCACCATCCCTTAAGGAATTTTCATGTCTCCACCTACCTGTCGAGGGCTTCCCGGAGAAAACCTTCTCCATCCCCAACCCTTCGAAATTTTCCTGAGATCACCTCACCCCAATCTAAAACCTTATAGAAATCCAAATCTTAAACATAGATGAATCCCATCACACCATGACTATCCGATAGATGGTAAGGCAAGAATGAAACCATTTCCAAACCTAACAAAACCTATGCCAATGACAACAAATGAACCAAATGAACAAATGCATGTACCATGCATTCAAACCTTAGCTAAGAAATCACACATGCAACCCATGACCTACAAAATCCTCCTGTTGAAGCTATTGATCCAACCTTATCCTTGCTTTCCTTTGATTTCATTACTTGTCCTTTCCCTTCCTTTGCTTCCTTCCTTCCTTCCTGCTCTTAGTGATCTTCTCTTTCTTTCTCACTTGACTCAAGCTAAAACTGACAAAAAACTGTGAATTGGTTCTCTAAAGCCTTTTTATCATTGAAGCCTCTATTTTACTTGTTTCCCCCCTAATTTCCCTCTCATGCAAATATGTGTCTCTTCACCTTCCTTTCCACTATTTTCCTTTATTTCATAAATAAAATGCCAATTAATGTCTCTTTTCCTTTGCTAATGCCTTTTCCAATTTCTTTAGCCATTAATAAATCGAAAGTGATGTCCAATATAGTGCTTTACCCAACATTTAACCCTAAATACGTGTCATATGATATTGGTATTATTTTTCCTTTATTAACCTTTATTACATGAACTTTTAATCTGGGGCGGTTACACATTTACTAATTTTCTTCATAATTTTCATCTTATTCAATCAATCAATAAAAGGTTCTAAATTTTTTATTAAATTTAAATATAAAAATTGATTTATAAAACATTCTTATAAAGAAAAAATAAATAACAATATTCAAATTAAACACACACACACACATATTTAAAAAAACCTTGGTGAATTGGTAACTTGTTGGATTAATATAAGATAAAACCTTGATCCAAACTTATGCAGGAACACAATAGAATAAAAATATAAACAATAACACAAAGATGCAACAGAAACAAAAAATCATTTTATTAATATCAAATAATTGAAATATGCTTACATACAAAATGGAAATAGACTAGCTCGGGCTATGGTAGATTATCTCTGAGAAAAGATGTGGTAGCTACATGCTTCTGAACTGTGTTACAATGAGGCTCAAGGGCCTATTTATTATTGAGAAATAATGAAAAACCTAAACATCCAAAAACTTAACCCTAGGAGATGAATCACCAAATTTGTGGGCCCCGTTGGGGTAAATTGGTACATCAACTTCCCGGGGTTGTAACTTTCGCATACAATCTTCGTTTGACGTGCACAATACCTCATTAGAAATATATATCCGAGTACTTAAAATTTTGATTGCAAACATGAATCAATGACTCATGTTTACTCATTTTCCAAAAAAGCGTAATTCACGGCCTCAAAAAGGCTCCGGAAGTCAAGACCTGAAAAACTGCCAAAAATAGTAAATCGTGCTATAACAAATAAAACTGAAAAAAAAATGAAAGAAATAATGGTGGGGCTCCAAGTGGAATAGAAGGGTGGCCACCAATATCCATCTGGATCAATCCTTGTCGCTTAGGAAGCAATGTTCCCCATCGTGTTGAGTGCCTCCATGAGATGGGGAAACTTCTGCTAAGCTTGGTCCCTGGTGAGCCACTTGCCTTGGTGCAGGCGTTGGCCAACTTTGACAACTCGATATAGTTGGATCTTTTGTTGGCGAGTGTTCTAGATCTGTGTGTCCATGATTCGATCAGTTGTGTTCTGTTCCACGTAGTTTGGGTTCAACTCCATTTTAGTGAGATGTTCCACAATGTTAGATGTGTCAAGTAATGGTGGAAAGTATGGCCGAAGGCGGTCCACATTAAACACTGGGTGCAGGCCAAGGAAAGGTGGAATGCTGAGCTCAAAGGAATTGTCCCCTACAACCTTGGTGATGGTATACGACCCATATCGGAGTGGGAAAAGCTTGCGGTGTGGCCCAGCGAGGCGCTCCTTCTGCAAATGTAGCCAAGCTTTGTCGCCAACCTGGAACTTGTGTGGCACCCACTGCTGATCATGTCCTTGCTTGTACTGAGCATTGGATATGTACAATATGTCATGGACCTACTAGAGGATGTGTTGAATGCGTTCAATGAAGTTGTTGGCCTTGTCAGCTTCAGTGTGGACATGAGCCTAATCTGCCTGAATAGTTGCAAATGGTATGGCCACATAATTGGGACATAGTGGTTGGAATCCCAACCCACCTGAAAGGAGCCATGGTCAGTTGAGTTATGAAGAGATTTGTTGTAGCTATGATGGACATAGGGGAGGCTTTCATCCCATGTACATGGATGATTCAAGTTTTACCTACACATAATGTGTATGATCATCCTATTGATGACCTTTGTTTGGCCATCAATTTGGGGGTGGAAAGTCGCGAACTTAGTGAGCATGGTATCCAACATCGACCAGAGACTTGACCAGAATGTACTTAGGAACCTGTTGTCCTGGTTTGAGATAATGGACTGTGGGATCCAAAAGTTTACCCACACTACTAAGAAGAGTTTCGTATTGTCTTATGTGATGATGCTCTTCTTGCAGGGTGCTAGAATGGCCATCTTAAAGAATTTGTTGATGACCACGAAAACACAGTTGTTTCCATGCTTAGTAGAAGGAAGGCCCAACATGTAATCCATGAATATGGATTCCCAAGGTTGACTAGGAGTATGCAGAGGAGTATATATGCCTTGCTTATTGATGGTCGGTTTGGCAATGACGTAGGAAATGGAGGATCTGATGTACTTCCCAACATCTTGTCGAAGGTTTAGCCAATAAAAATACTTATGCAACACTACCACTATTTTCTCTACCTCGAAATGTCCAACGACCGGATAGTAGTGCGCTTCCCAAATAATCTTGGCACACTCTCTTGAAGGAACACAGAGTTGTCCTAGGTGGCATAATAGCGCATCCTGGAGGTGAAAATTTGGAACTTGCTTGCTTTCTAGGAGCATCTGGTATGTGTTGCTGAATTTAGGATCGCTCTTGTAGAGATGCGACTATTCTGAAGTATCGTGCCCACAATAATCGAGCACAATGGTCAGCGCCATGACCAACGGTCGGTTGAGGCAGTCTGCAACATTGTTGATGTTGCCCTTCTTGTACTTAATGTTCAAATGGAACTGTTGTAGGTATGTGGATAATTTATGATGAAAATTGTTTTGCAACTTCCCTTGTCTCTGCATAAACTTCAGGGGTCGGTGGTATGTGTGGATGACCGTTTCCTTCCCCATAATTTAATGCTTCCATTTTCAGTAGGCCTACACAATGGAATATATCTCTTTGTCATAAGTGGGATACTTTCATATGGTGTATGAAAGTGTCTCGCTATTATATGCCACTGGATGCCCCTGTTGAGTAAGGACTCCACCAATAACATAGTCAAAGGCATATGTATCAATCTCAAATGGTTGCTGCAGTTCTGGTAATGTGAGCACTGGTGCAGAGCAAAGGCTATGATTTAACTCAAAAACCACCTTCTACTGGGATTTAGACCATAATAACTTTGCTCTCTCCTCCCTTGGTGACTTGACTCAAAGGCCGAGTTATATGAGAGAACCCCAACACGAACCCGCGGTAGAAGTTTGAAAGACCCAAAAAGCTGTAGAGCTCTATTAGAGTGGTTGGGGCTGGGCAATCCTAGATGACTTGTATCTTGGATGGGTCCACATGCACACCCCACTCATCAATGATGTACCTCATATATTGAACCTGGGTCATACCAAAAGTGCATTTCTCCAAATTGGCACACAACTTGTGCTGCACAATGTTTGGAGGATGTGTCGAATGTGGTGGAGGTGCTCTTCCCAACTCTGGATAAAGATCAAGATGTCATCCAAATATACCACCATGAATTAGTTGGTGAAGGGTTGCAAGATGTCGTCCATCAGCCTCATGAAGGTTGCAAGGGCATTCATCAACCTGAAAGACATGGCAAACCAATCGAAAAGGTCCACCTTGGATTTGAAGGCAGTCTTCCACACATCAGAGGGTTTGATTCGTACTTAGTGATAACCAGACTTAAAGTCAAGATTACTGAAATATTTCCCCCCCTTGAGCTGGTCTAAAAGGTCATCAATCCGCGGGATCGAATACCTATTCCGGATAGTGATCTTGTTCAATGCCCAATAGTCAATGCAGAGTCTCCAAGTCTCGTCCTTCTCCTTTACCAACACGATCGGGCTCCCATAGGGTGATGAAAATGGCCTAATGTGCCCTTTCTGTAGCAACTCCTGAATTTGCCTCTTAATTTCATCATTCTCCATAATAAAGTGTCGATAGATTAGTCCATTGGGTAGTGGCGCTTCTGGGGTCAAATCGATGGAGTGCCTGACCTAACAGTGTAGAGGTACCCTTGCGGGTGAGGTGAAGATGTCCATGTACTCCTCCAAGACCTTGTTCATATGTTGCTTTTGCATTGGAGGAGCCTTTTTTGGAGGTCGTGGCAAGAATCTTCTTCTTGCCCTGAGGGCGAATCATAAGGAGAAAAAAATTCCCGGTATGGGAAATGATCTTACTACATTGCTTCGCAGTGACCAAAGAGACGGCGGTATGCGATTCTACCTCTGGTATCCTGTACAACTTATTGCCCAAAGTAATAATAACAATGTGAGGCCTAGACTCATAAAAAATATGTCGCTTCTACAAGTATGGTTGCCCTAATAATACATCACAAAATTAAAGATGAGAAAAATCACACAATACCTCATCTGTGAAGGGCTTGATGTTGTAGGGGAGGCGGCACTGCTGACTGACACGGAGATCTCATCCTTGGTTAAGCCACCTGATGGTGTATGAATGCGGATGGGTTGTGGTCAGTAGGCCCGACCGCTTCATGACCTCTACTGAAATGAGGTTCTTTTGGCTCCCACTGTGGAAAATGAACTACAACGGAGAACCCTTGACCCACATATGTGAGTGGAAAAGGTGTTCCCCTTCCTCTGGATCTTCAAGCTCATCCTTTTGGATCGTGGTGGTGGAAACGGTGGCACTAGGCTCCATACCAATAGTATTATTTCCTTTAGCATTCCCCTTGTCAGGTTTTGACTTAGAGTCGGAACATGCCTCTAATTTAGAAGCCTTCATCTCGACCAACAGTGACTGCTTGGCTCGACACTCACTTTTGTTGTGAGTGGGGCTCTTATGGAACTCACACCACTTTCACGTGTCCTTCTTTGCCTTCATGGCGTTTTTGTCTACTTGTGCCTTCGACAGGTTGTCCTGGGTTGCCTCGCATTTTTTTTTGCGGTTTGGAGGTGCCTTTCCCTTGCTTCAGATTCGTAGAACCAAAATCTCACTTCTTCTTTTTAAACTTTTTCTCGATCTTAACAGTGTATTGATAGGCAACACCGAGCGAGGAGATGTCCAAGAACTCCATTTCATCCTGGATGTACTTATGTAAACAACCATGGTACTTGAGTATCAAATGTCGTTCAGAATCCTTGATACCTAGCTTCGCGTGAAGGGCACGAAACCCATTTGTGAACTCCGACACATCTTGGTCCCTTTCCTGCGCATCCTGGTCCACTTTATGTATTTATCTTCATAGCTCCCAATGGGGTAATATTGTTCCTTGATGGCGTCTCAAAAAGAATTCCATGTGGGTGTGACTGAAAACATTGAGGATTCCTTCATGTCCTTTTGCTCACAGTAAGTTTCCCACTAGTCCTTGACAAGGGGGCGACTTTGAGGAGTGAAAAAGTAATATTTTTCCCGATTAGAAAAGTCATGAACAGAAAGATATCCTTCCAATAGATTTAACCATCTATCTACGAATTATGCATCTATCTGGCCTTCAAATATGGGAATGTCAAAGTTAACTTGTACCTTAAAAGGAGTGGCGCCTCCAAAGTGGCTTCCAGATGAAGATGCATCGCTTGTGGGTAGTCATCGGAGGATCTGGGAAAAGTTATCCATCATCACGTTCCTCTGTTTCTTGAGGGCCTCATCGAGCAATATTTTGAAAGGATCTCCCGCTCCCTCATCTTTATTTTCTTTTGCCATGGGAGGCCATCGGGGTTTGCGAGGCTGATCTTGCTAAGGTTCAACCAGTTCGAGCCCTAACTCCTTGTACCCTGACCTCGTTGGGGACATGTAAAGATAAACAGAGAAAGAGAAAACCACTCTGATATCACTGATCTGAACTTATGCAGGAACGCAATAGAATACATACATAAACATAAACACATAGATGCAACATAAATAAAACTTCATTTCATTAATATCAAAGAACTGAAATATGCTTACATACAAAATGGAAATAAACTAGCTCGGACGATGGTATCTTATCTCTAAGAAGAGATGTGGCGACTACATGCCTCTAAAATGTGTTACAATGAGGCTCAAGGGCCTATTTATTATTGAGAAACAATGGAAAAACCTAAACATCCAAAAACCTAACCCTAGGAGATAAATCACCAAATCTATGCGCCCCGTTGGGGTAAATTGGTACATCAACTTTCCGAGGTCGTAACTTTTGCATACGGTCTCCATTTGACGTTCCCAATACCTTGTTAGAAAGATTTATCTAAGGACTACAACTTTTGACTATAAATATGAGTTAATAACTCATGTTTGCCCGCTTTCCAACAAAAAAACGTCGTTTAGGGCCTCAAAATCACTCCGGAAGTTCAGGACCTGAAAAACTACCAAAAATAGTAAACTATGCTACAAGAAAAGGAAACTAAAATACCAAAAGAAATAATGGTGGGGGTCTAAGTGGAATAGGCGAGTGACCACCAATATCCACCAGGATGAAACCTATTGGTTGCCACTATAATTTGGAATGAAAATTACATTTTCGAAATACTTAAAGCACATTACAAATACAAAGCATATATGTCATTTTCTTGAAGAAAGATCCACATTGTCTACTTGTAACTCAAAAATTGAAAGATCAAAAATCATAAAGGGAATCGATTATTTATCAAAATTAGAGACGTTAATTTCCTGAAACCACTTCATTCTTTTGAAAAAAACAAAAGTACAACTTTCATCATAGTATAGTTGGCTTATGCTCCAACCTCCAAGAGGTTCCTCCATCAACGCTTTTGAGCAAATAATATTAGTCTCCTTGAAATTGCGTGTTTACAATTTTTTCCATACTTTTCCTCTTATTCAATCAATACAAATTTATAACTTTTTCATTAAATCTAAATATAAAAATTGATTAATAAAACATTCTTATAAAAAACAAATATATAACAATATTCAAATTAAACCATGGCGAATTGGTAAATGCCAAGCTAAGAGTACACCCAATATCCCACAAGCTAGATATACCAATAACTTATGACTTAGCAAGAGGTGAGACATCCGAAACCCTACTAGGGAACTCTAACCCATGTGTTGCCTATTGTTCAAGCCTTATATCAATGGACCAACTTGTCCTTCATGGGAATTGAAACTGGATAACAAATGTCTATCCCAACTACATTGATAAAACCAAATTAAACATAAAATTTAAACACTACTTTCTATCTTCCAATAAAGGATTTTAACAATTCATCATAACTATAATGTTACCTATTAATTAAATTATGAAGAAATCTTTCGGTAATAATCACATTAAAATGAACATTGTCGATGTGTTTCAAACCGACCAGTGTGGTTCATCATCAGGACTAGGTGAGAGATCAGATCCGAACGTTGAGTTTAAATGGATGTAGAAATGGCTAAACTGGCCTCTAGGATAACGGCTAGTTTGACTTTGAAAATTAATAACGGTTAGTTCTATTAATATAATTATTTAATATTTAATGCTAATAGAAAAATTGTAATTGAAATAAAATATCTCATCCCATATTTCATCATCACTATATTAAGAAAACATTTGTTCAACACCAAGATGTAATAAGCTATCACAACAATATAAATTATGGTTTGTAAACACAATATGATCAATCAACCAATAACTTGTGACTTAGCAAGAGCTCAAACATCCCAAACCCTACTAGGGAACTCTAACCCATGTGTTGCCTATTCTTCAAGCCTTATACTAGTGGACCAACTTGTCCTTCATGGGAACTGAAACTCGATAACAAATGTCTATCCCAACCTCTTTGATAAAACCAAATTAAACATAAAATTTTAACACTACTTTCTATCTTCCAATAATGGCTTTTATCAATTCACCATAACTATAATGTTACCTATTAATATTAATAGAAAAATTGTAATTGAAATAAAATATCTCATCCCATATTTCATCATCACTATATTAAGAAAACATTTGTTCAACACTAAGATGTAGTAAACTATCACACCAATATAAATTATGGCTAGTAAACACAATATGATCAATCACATCAAAATACTTCATGATACATCTCACATTGCTAAAATTAAAAAAAATCCTAGAAATTAACTAAATTCGAACTTTAGTATTATTATTATTATTAACAATGTAGTCTAACTTATAGACGAAATAACCTTTTTCATCGGAATTCATCAAAATCCGGCAATACAATTTCAAGATTTTTTGTTGTTTAAAATACATTTTTGAATTCACAAATGGATTCAACACCTTGAAAAATCCCCAGGGCACTCAAAATTGTGCAAATTAAACTCAAGTTTTTAAAAATATTTGTAGATTTTGATTAAAATTAATGAGATAATGGTGCAAATTAAACAATTTAAACTTAGGCTTTTAAAAATCTTTGTCAATTTTGATTAAAATACCATCTCCTCTATAAGTTAGACTAGGCCATTATCTGTGTTGAGGGGTACTCTCTGGCTCAATATGGTAGAGGTAATATCATGCCCTGTTAAACATTTTGAGTTAGACTAAGCCATTATCTGTGTTGAGAGGCACTCTCTGGCTATGTAATATCATGCACTGTTAAACATTTTGAGTTAGACTACAACATTATGTGTGTTGAGAGGCACTCTCTAGCTCAGTATTGTAGAGATGTAATATCATGCCCTATTAAACATTTTGACACGGTCAAATTACATAAAAATAAAAATAAAATAAAAGTAAAATAATAATTATAATTATCTATTAAATTTTTAACTTGTTGAAATTATATAAAAATACAAATACAAATAAAAATGAAAAAAATAAAATAAAATAGTAATTATAATTAATAATTAAACCATCCTAGATGCATCTTAACTCTCTAGAAGAAATCAAAACTCATGAGATGCAAACTTCATTTTGATTGAAAAGAAATCTAATAATTAAACTAAATTATAAATTTATTTTAAATTATTATTATTAACTCATGAGATGCAAACCTCTTTTAAATTGAAAAGAGATGTAATAATTGAACTAAATTCTAACTTTATTTTTAATTATTACTATTTAATTATTAACTGTGTTGTGAGGCACTCTCAAGCTCAGTATGGTAGAGATGGAATATCATGTTTTGTTAAACATTTTGACTCGGTCAAATTACATAAAAATAAAATAAAATAAAGTAAAATAATAATTATAATTATCAATAAATTTTTTGACTTGGTGAAATTACATAAAGATACAAATACAAATAAAAATGAAATAAAAATAAAAAATAGTAATTATAATTAATAATTAAACATCCTATATCCATCTTAACTCCAGAGCTTTCAAGCATTAGGAGAGATCAAAACTCATGAGGTGCAAATCTCTTTTAAATTGAAATGAGATTTGATCCCTCTTGGTCCTTGGTAGATCTGAAGTTAATAAGAATTTAGGATGATTACAAAAAGAATTCATATATTAGTTAAACATATATACATTTAAAAAAACATGTAACAAGATTCTCAATCATGAAAATTCACCTCGGTTTTATATTGAGAATCTTAATCTATAAATAAGATTTGTTACAACATCATGAGAAAACATGATGAGTTATCAATACCACATGTCAAAAAAACCATAATTTATTTCATATGACACTTGTTCATTTGGTATTTTTTTAATCAATCAAGTTAATTAAAATGACAAAAAGAACATACTACTTTTTTAGATACATCTCAACTTTTGATTTGCAATACAATCGAACATATTCTATGGAGGTTAAATCTCTATATACACCTAATAATTATTGATAATTAAATTAAAAATTTGGAAATTCTATTCCTCCAAATCAAACATGTATATGAACATAAATATTTCAAACACATATAAATTAATATAAAATTATAAAATTTTGAAAAAAACCATCAAATTGATTTATTTATAGCAAGCAAATTTATCATTGTACTTAGTATTTTTTGAAGATTTTGGATAGCATCTCTTTGTAATTAAAGTTATAGGTATCTTTTTGGATTTTTTTTTTTTTCATCTCAAATTTAAAATTTAAAATTTTTATTAAAATTATAGTTTTGATAATTTTTTTGAGAATTTACTTTTATTTAAAATCTAAATAAATTTTTATTTTATCATTTTAAAATTTTATTAATATAATAATATAATTATGAGAAAATGTATTTTTTTTTAATATATTTTTCATTATATAGATTAATGTTAAATCTAAGACTCGATCGAAATAAATGTTTTTAGGATTAACCATATTAAATGGTTCGAAACATGAACCAAATTCTAATAACATGGTTAATGAAAAAAACCATTTATCTAAAATATAAAATAATATTTTGAAAAACTTTTAAAACGCTGTTCTAATTAGAAAACTACAATGTTTAAAAGTCCATATAAATTTTAAAATAAAGTTAACCTAAAAATAGAAAAACAAAATGTCAACCCAGTTTCCGACAAAATTAATCAACATGTAATCATCATAAATTAGTAGATTAGGCTGCTTCACTCTGTAACTTTTCCATAAAAGCGAAAGAGAAATCTGCTGGCCACCTAACCCGCGCCCATAAATGCTCGCATCTAACCCCAGCGGGAACCGATAAATATTTCGAAGGACCTTAATACACACAACTAAAAAGTTGCAGCATTGACGATGTATATAACCATATAAATTCTATCCAGTCCAATGCCAGAGACTCTTTTGCATTCCGGCGATCAAGGTCTGTGAAGGCTGGATCTCAAGCATTAGGCCCTCTGTAAACTCGGTATACATTCCAAATTCACAATGGCTGATGAAGATGACCTCATTAGGCGATTGATTCGCACAGACTTGGACCACAATAGTACTCCTCCTCCCCACACTGATAGATCCACCTGGGCCGAGGTGATAGATTGATTGTTTTCCTATACAAAACACCATCCATTCTTCTCAGCAAAGAAAATTGAATTCAAGTGATGAATGCAGGTCGTAAGCGGGCGTAACGAGGAGGAAAGTCATAAAGGGAAGGGTAGTAGGATCGGTGCCTGTTATGATGGGGATTTGCGGCAGAAGAATCGACATGATTGGCAGGATGAAGAGCGCCATCAAGAGGTCCTAAAAATCCTCTGTTTTTGCTCCCAAAGATTATTTTGCTAAATCAATGTAATGCTGACATTTGTGTTCGTTTGTGACAGGTAGCAGCTAATTCGGATGGGTGGGAAACAGCAGGTACACACCATCGCAGATACTCCAACAAGTACCACAAGGTGTTGTGCTCGTCATCATCCTTTATGTTCCATGTCTTCAATTATATCAGTCGCTGAAGTTTCAAAATTGTTTTCATGATTCTGAGCTTTAGCTGTTATATCAAGTGCACTTGTTTTGTTGTCTGTGATGCTTTTGAATCGAGTTAAATCTTTTGTTTAGGAAGACTAGCACAAATTCCATTTAAACCCCGGTCTGTTATGTACCTTAAGGTTGTGAAGCTGGAGCTTGGCATTTATGTGAATTCAAGATATGTATCCTCGAACATCCCAACCTCTAGGTGGATATTAAATTCAGATTTCCACGGATCTGTATTATTGTCCATATACGATACACAAGAGAGTGCCTAGGTTCAATGCACCCAATACTCCATGTTTTAATGTTCTGTTACATGAAGTGTTGATGGATCTCTCATCCCCCGCAGGCAGAAAGCTCCTCACTTGGTGCAATGGACGATTTCAGTACCTGGGCAATCTTTGTTCACATCTATTTTTGATGTACCGAATTCTTCTAGAAACATCAGTGTTTTAACTTTTTAAAGTGGTGTTGGGTTAGTGGTCAGCCTGTGTTTAGAGCAGATTAGAGCATTGATACTGTCTTTGCTGAAGTTTTTTTCCAAGGAAATCCATTTCCTTGTGGGGAAATCTAAGGGATTTGTGGATGGCATCCCTAGTAAGCCAATTGGCATAGACTAGTGCACGTAGCTGAGGAGCATGGAACTAGCCAACTGCCCAGCAAAATTGGCAACACCCAATTGAGCTAACCAATCCACTGATGCTTATGGTCAGTGTATCTATAAATATTTTTCGTAAGAAATAAATATTTTTCCAAGAACCTCTAACACAAAATATGCATCAGCAGCACAGATCCATCAAAATGCTTGTCTGATATGGATCCATTTTGATGTTGCGATGCTTCAGGTTATATCTCTCAATTTCAATATTTGATGCCTGGATAATTTGTGTAAACTCAACATATGTATCCTCAAGCTTCATAACCTTGAGGTGCACATCAACACACAAAGGTTGATGGATCCTCCTATTCTTCCTGAGCTGCATAGCACCTCACTTCGCAATGTTGATATCTTCTTGTTTTGGCTTGGCAGCAAATTTCAGCTATACTTTGGAAGATTTATGTCATTATAAAGACATACTTTTCTGTCTTTTGGTAGTCATTATCTTTGTTTACACATCGAAGCCCACAGGAAATCCTGTTTATTTTTCTTGTAGAGGATGAACATATAAATCTGACGCCCTACCATCCTCCACCTCCCACAAAGATGATGAAAAATACAACATATTATAATTGCACATATAATATGCCATCTTATCACAAATGCATATAATGCAAGCTTTGAACTATTTTATTAGGGCAGAATTAAGTCATGTTATTGACCATTTTTTGTGTCAAAAGGCAGATTCTATAGCCTAGTTAAGGAAGACGTGTAACATCTCTGTGTAATGTTGATATTAGTTGACTTTGTCCAAATATAATATTAAAAAGGTAGAAAAAAAATTGAAACCTCGGCTATAAATAAAAAATAAATTAGCTTAGATCCATCTTAACTCCAGATCTATCAAGTGCCAATAGGGATTAAGTCCTTCAGGAAGACAACCTTTCCTCATGTTTTTGCACTAAAAACAGGTTTGCACCTAGGGAAATTTGATCACTCACAACACTTGATAAATCTGGATTAAGATGGATCTGGGCTGTTTAATTTCCAAACATATCTTTTAGAAATAACTTTCCAGAGAAGCAGTAAATAAAGAGGTTGTTGAAGATTGCATTGTTGTATTAAATCTTTCATTGGTATTAATCTCCTTGATTACCCTCAGTAATGCCCCTTTCATTTTAATTATTTCCTCCTCTCCCCCTGTTAAAATTAAGGGGAGATCTGGCCACCTAAAAATTAGAAGATACTTAAAAACACCATAAAGAAGCAAAACTCTCTTCAGTAGAGATTTATTAGATCTAATACATCTTTGAACACACAATATGGTCCCAAATTTATAGTAATGGGATAGCTACAATAGATAACCATAACCACCAGTTACAACTGAATGATAATGACACCTAAGCAGGTACTGTTGATTTTTCAATAGTTCTCTAAACTGATAATTGTTTCTTATGGTTTTCTTAGATTGATCTTTTCTTACATTTATTATCTATCATAAAATAATTACACAAAACTTCAACAATATAACAAAAAGCTAGAGGATCATAAAGGGACAGCCACACAAGAACAGAAGAGTTTACCCTAGGAAAACCCACATAGGGGAAAAACCCAACAATCTTTCCTTATAGAATCAAGTCAACAAGAGAGACATCCAAGTCAGAATGATAGACAAGCTGACCAGTAAGAAGACAACCTCAGCAATCCTTGAAGAAGCCAAGTCAACCCTCCAAATAGCAGTTTGAAAGCTTATTCAAAGGCTGAGTCAAAGACTCTCTTCCATTGTAAATTTGAACTTCTCTACAGAAACTATCAACAGAAACTTCGGCCCTGTTTGGTCACATGTGCAAGCAGCACAGAGATCATCTTCCACATGTGCGAGATCTTCTTCTTCTTCTAGCTTCAACCTTCTTTTCTTTGTCCTTTTTCGCTTAAGGGAGCAGAAATATACCTTCTTATGATGAAATGCGAATTGCTCAATGAAGGAGATCAAGTGTCCTTATATATAGTCTTCTTTGGGGGCCGAATAGGTGCCCCTTTAGAGCTGAGCTGACTTGATAGGGAGGAGGGCCGACTTGGACTTCTTGTGGAGCCATAAACCAAAATTAAAATTTTTATTTTTATTTTTGAGAAGGTCATGAAGAACATCCCTTCTAATTTTTCTTTTGACGAAAAATATAATATTAAAATTTTCTTTTGAGCATGAAAAACATGCTTTAATCAATACATAAATGATGAAAATATACATTATGAAGAACGACCATAGTTACAGAAATTCAACACACCCCCTTAACTAGGGAGGTATTCATAATGACTATCAAGATGTTCTCAAGTTTACAATTCTATAAGGAAGGATCAAGATTAAGGTAAGCATCATCATCATTATCATAATCACCAGCATCAACATAATCACGGTTCACCATCAAACAACTATAGACATAGTCTAGGTGAAACACCAAAGGTCTCATCAATGATAAACAAGCTCACTCTAGAAAGATTTCTGAGCATGATGCTGGGAGGCTCCAACTCAACTGAATAGCCTCTAGGACCATACTCCACCCAAGGTCAACTGACACAGGGAGTATGTCCTTTGCCGGACCATTCTTCAAAACAAAGTCAAAGTGACGCAACGAGAATGTCTTCTATCGGGATTAGGACCATTGTCCAACTAAGGTCAAAGTGACATAGGAAGAATGCCAGTTCGTCAGTCCATTCTTCAACCAAGCTCATAAAGACATAAGAAGATTTTCAGTCCATGATGCTATCTAATCTATCAAACCATTCTCCAACCAAGGTCATAATGACACATGGAGAACTTCTCCAACCAAGGTCATAATGACAGGGAGAATATCAGACCATTCTCCAACCAAGGTCGTGAAGACACAGGGAGAATGTCCTTTCATAATGGTTTCTGATCAATTCTCCCTCTCAATGGGAGAGGCATTCTCCACAAGTTCACGCTTGTCCCAAAAGTACACAAACTTCCCTGCTTCACTGCTTTCTTCTACATCATGTCTGAATGAAGTGGTACTTGATCCCATTGTGCTTTGACCTGTCATCATGGTCATCACCTACACTTGATCAAGACAATCCTACAAATAGCCTCTGAAGCCAAACTACTACTCAACCAGTTGCAATAGCAATATTGAGTACGACAGATGTTTGCTTCCAGCTTGTCCAAGGAAATCATTAACAGACCCCAAACTGAAGTGATATCCTCATAAACTCTTTCTGTGTTCAACACTTGTAACCCAATCTGAATCTGCAACTGTACTCCACTGTTTGAGACAAATCTCAAATCATAACCAACTTTGCCTTAACCAATTATACCATGCTAGTACTCCAACACATGTTGAGCAACATATCTTGGCTCAACCATAAACTGATCTGCTGGATCACAAATGCTTTCCGGTCACCCTAACTGGGTGCCCCCTCTCGGATTGAGACATATCTTGTTGTGGTAACTTAGGTTACTCCCTCTGCCATTGATGTCTTCCAGTGATCTAGCTTGACATTGTCGATGGTAATCCAACATCTCAAACTCAGATGTCTACTCCTTAAAATAAGGCCTTCTTCAATCATGAGACTTCTATGCACCTCAATGCCCTTACAATTTGTCATGATCCTCTCCCTCTTTACTGGGAGAACCTTCTATGCTAGATCTTGTAGCCACCATGATCAAAGCATACTTCAAGCTTGGTGATCTAATCCCTCTTTCTGAGTTCAGATCTCATCTGGTACAATATCTATCAATGCAAGTCATGATTATGGGAAAGTCCTCTTGCTTTGCTTTGTTCTTGCACTTCTTTCATCTACTTGTCAGAGCATTGGCAACTTTTACTAGGTACTTGCAATCCTCATTAGGAGGCCATGGAAAGACAATTACAACCTAGCAGAGGATACAAAGACACGAGATTAACTAATAGTAAAACAATAACGATAGTAGTAATTAAAGAAGAGAGATATAAAATACTTATCTTTTGAGGATTATAATGGAAGGCCAACTCCCTCTTGATCTTAGCTTCCTTGCATCCATTGCCACCTTATCATCTTCGTTCTCATCATGATGTCATTCCCTCCTTGCTAGGGTTAGGGTTTGTTTTCACATAAACAATTATCTAGGTTCAATCCTAGGGTTTTGTCCATAAACACTAGACCTTTCTTGTCGAAGCTTATTTTTTCCTGCTAGGGTTTATAAACCCCAGATACTTAAATGTTAAAAGCCTAGAACACATGTGCTGATATTTATCGATGTCATTAGAGAGGAAAATGTGTCAAGATCAATGATCTTCCAATGAGATGACAAATAGACTCATTAGATGCTGCTTTAGCAACCATGTATCCTAGTTTAAACATAATATGGTCCCTCAACCCAAGTAGTCAATACTTCATCAAGTTATGCAAATGACTTATCTCACTTTTGAGTTTTCAGACACGAAAATAGGACTCAACCTTTTTGTCATATTTCAACGAACTGGCTTCATCAATGTGTGCTTTCTTTAAATCTAGGTCCAAGCATCCATATTTTCAAAGTATGTCCCATCCTATTATGTCATACTTCATATAGGTCACGATTTTCACTTGAGACCAAAATTCAAATTGTGATAATATTAATATGACCTTTCATGCATCTGATCCTTTTGGGAGATAATAGATCAGATCTTTTACATAGATCGATGATCTGACTTATATTTTGATTATCAAGCTTCAGACTTTTGGCAAACTTCTTTGTAGCTTAGCTGGTATCCTTGCATTTCCATGTCTAATTGTAGTGTATACACATAGAGCAGATCTTCAATACTTTAAAGCATTAGATCTCCTCATTGTCATTGTATCACATTTGGGATATTACACAAGTCTTTACTCAGTTCCTTTGCAGATCCATGCTTTTTCTATCCTTGTATTGTGGTTAAGGTTACTTGGGATTAACCAAGCACAACGATCATTATATCAACAACATATACTTCTTCACTAGCTCACATACGGATTCATGGTTCAAATAACCTTTCGCTTTCCTTTCGTATCTGATACATCTTGATTATTGAAGATGTTCTCAAGTCTTTGAAGATGAGCACAATATAAGTATTTCTACAGGATATGACTCCAAAAGATATCAAATGAGTTTGCTGTTGATTTGTGGTAGCATCGGATGTGCTCTAAGTCTCAAATTTTGTGGAGAGGCTTAGACACATGCATTCCAGATAACCCATAAATCGTTGTGAAATTCCACCCGGAGGTAGTTTTATTCAATAAATTAATTATTTTTAATGAGACCCTAAGTCTAAAGTTAGGAAATTAAAATAATTAATGAGTATTAATCTAACTGTGGGTGTAACTTCTAGAAGAAGATGAGGATCAAGTCAAAGTGATCTTAGCCATTGATTAGCTTCTAATCTGGGCCGTTGAATGTCCACTAGAAGATTATTTAAGGAAGCTTGAGGGTCGTTTGGAAAACACACCGAGGCAGATACTCAGTTACCCAAGAAGATCGATTTTTCTCACTGGCTGAAGTTTGGCACGAGAAATCGATTCAGAGGGAGAGTTGCAGGGTGGAGAGAGAGAGGGGATTAACAGGAACTGAGAGTACATAATCCGACCGGAAGAGGCAACGTAGAGGAGGGACAGAGCAGAGGCAGTGATGCAGTGGTTGAGACAACGCAGAGGCTGTGACGCTGGGACTATGCAGAAATTGACGTAGTGAGACACAGAGAGGCTCAAGGGCTCTCCAGGGTCAAAACTTCACTAAGAAGCACGTGAGGAAATTGATTGTAATTTTCTCACAGAAACTCCCCTTCTATTTTGCTAGTTATTTTTTGTGCAAGAGATTTTGTTGAAGAATAATAAAACCCTCATCTGCTACACCAGTTTTCCCGCATTGGGTTTTTCTGGGGACAATTGTCCAAAAATAATTGTCATTCTTGTGCTTGTATTTCTTTATATCTTTCTTAGTGTTTTATTTGTGAAGGCTACATTAGAATTTATTTTGATGTTTACTGAAGTAATTTCTGTAAATAACTTATTGTTGAATAATAAGTAGAAGAAATAATATCAGAAATTGCAGAAGGATTTCGTTTTAGAAATTTTCACATTTGCAACAGGACTTATAATTAATGGACCAAAGAGGATAAGCAAATCAGTCCCAAAAGTCTTCCACAGATGCGAGTATACTTAATGGATTTCCTCGGTCTTTGAAACACAAACTCCTTCAAGGTTTACTTTGGTCCTCTATCATAAAAATAGATTCTAAGGTCATTCGACCAAATGAGATTGACTGAGTAATAAGGATTCGGTCCTTTAGCACAAGATCATACTTTAAACAAAACTTCCGTTCCAAGTTCACGTCCAAGGCAGACCTTTGAAAGGGGTGCAAATTTCATGACAAATCTTTCTAGATTCGACCTGAGCAGAGGTTGATAATTTCACCATAGACTTGGCAGAATGGAGTGAGGATTTCTTCAAAAAGGAGGTAAAATATTGACCTTTGATCCTTGAGCTCGAACATTCAGGGCTATATGACAAATTAAGCCCTAGATGATGACTTGAAACCCACAAAACTCTTACTTCAAGGGCTGCTCTTTCACCGTAGCTCTGGTAACATGTTGATTTTTCAATAGTCCTCTAAACTGATAATTGTTTCTTATGATTTTCTTAGATTGGTCTTTTTTTTATGTTTATTATCCAACATAAAACAATTACATAGAGAACAATATAACAAAAAGCTAGAGGATCATAAAGAGACAACCACACAAAAACAAAAGAGTTTACCCTGGGAAAATCCACATGGTGGGGGGGAACCCAACAACCTTTCCTTGTAGAATCAAGTCAACAAGAGAGACATCCAAGTCAAGATGATAAACAAACTGACTCGTAAGAAGACGACCTGAACAATCCATCAAGAAGACAAGTCAACCATCCAAAATAACAACTTGAAAACTTATTCAAAGGCTCTGTCAAAGTCTCTCTTCCACTGTAAATTCAGACTTCTCCACATAAAATTTAGCCCTATCTAGTCACACGTATCAGCAACAGAGCGATCATCTTCCACATGTGCGAGATCTTCTTCTTCTTCTTCTAGCTTCGACCTTCTTTTCTTTGTCCTTTTTGGCACAAGGGTGCAAAAATATACCTTCTTATGATGAGATGCAAATTGCTCAATGAGGGAGATCAAGTGTCCTTATATATAGTCTTCTTTTGGGGCTGAATAGGTGCCTCTTTACTATTTAGGGCTGAGCTGACTTAACAGGGAGGAGGGATGACTTGGTCTTGTGATTTTTGTAGCATTAGAAAGTGTTCTAAGTCTCAAATTTGGCGTGGACGCTTAGACACTTGTATTTCAAAGGACCCAGAAACCGTTTGTGGAAATTCCACTCAGTTCATGTTTTATTAAAATAATTAAAGGGTATTAATAAAACCGAGTGTGAATCTTCTAGAGAATGAATATCAAGTCATGTTTTAATCTTAGCCATCTATTAGACTTCTAATATGGGCCGCTGATATGTCAACAAGAAGACTATAAAGGAAGGTTTGAGGGTCATTTGGAAAAGACACTGAGACATTGAATTGATATAAGATCGAAATTTCTGGGGGCGGGGTTGCTGAGAAATTCGAATTAGAGATCTGAGCAGTGAGGGGCAGAGATAACATCCGAAGAGAAAATATTTTCTCAGTTGGTGGAGCATCAGTTAGAGAGAGGCAGAAGAGATCTAGCCATAGCCAGCGCTGAAGGGAGAGGACTGATGCAGTGACTGCGTAAGCTCACGCAGAGGCAACGCAGAGGCAGAGGAAGGGTTTTCAAAATTTTGTTCGTGGATCAGTTTCAGAGGTCGGGAACCGGAAAGTGGCACCAGGAGGATGTTCCTCAACATCCACATAGGCAAAACAACTTGGAGGAGGGTTAATGCTGAGCTTGGAAGGCGGTGACGTAGTGGTTGGAAGTTCCAGCGTTGGATCTGCGCATAGCTTGTCCAAGGCAGTTTTTCCTTCATCCGGATTAGCTGAAGACTTAGTGATTGAGTGAGGTATTTCTCACATATTCTTCTACTAGTATTTTTTTTTTGTAACTGAATAACCCTTGAGGGTATTCAAATGTGTATTCAGACATTGCTACTGCATAATAATAAAACCCTCAGATTTGCTGCACCGGTTTTCCTGCATTGGGTTTTTCCAGCGACTTAGTCCAAAATAAAGGTGTCATACGTGTGAATGATTTCCTTATCTAGTTTCCTTGTTTCTGAATCAATTTTAGTGTAGGCTGCTTCAGTATTTGCTTCAACAATTCAGATCTGAATTAATTATGTAATGTAATTTACTCAATAGGAGAAGTACACTCAGTTGTTGCAGTAGGATTCATTAGATTTGTTTGGATCTTGGAATTTGCACATGGTTTCAGAGCATTGATGTGAAACAGGAAGGACAAATCTGATTTTTGAAGTGAAGGCCGTTATTTCTACAGTGCAACTGAACAAATCCATTGAAGGATTACGCAGTTTTGGCCAGGAGGGCTGGGATTTTTGTGGTAGTCTCTCTCTGAGTGAGTTGACAGAGAGAGGACTTCCAGAATCAAGATCTTGCCGAGGCAGAGGGAGCAGCGGAGAGCCTCCACATAGAAGACAGAAGGACGTAGTTTTCTAAAGCTATTGCTGGGCAGAAAAGCGTAAGAAGGAATCAACAACATATATTTGGGGAATTTCTTCCTCAGTGATTTCCTAATCGAGGAAATCAACATTTCTCAGTTGCTGAGCAGTGGAGGAGCTGCAGAACTTACAACTCCACCAGGGAGTGCATAAGCCTGCCAGGGACTGTGCAGTAGGGAGGAAGAGGGAGCAAATTCGATAGTTTTTCGGTTAAGATGGCATCTCAAGGACTTTGTGATCAAGATCGGTTGGAGTGCTCCTCTAACTATATGATCTGGAAGGAACGTGCTATGTTTCTTCTAGATGAATATGATCTGAAGGCGTTCGTGGAGAACGTGGTAGTTGTACCTACAGATCTGGATAAAAAAAAAGAGTATAAGGCTGATATGGCAAAGGCGAAGAGGTTGCTCCTTGATGGTGTCAAGGACCACATTGTCTCACATTTGGCTTACAAGAATATTGCCAGAGATATGTGGGTAGCTTTGCATGACCTATATGAGGGATCTTCTGAGCAGTGAAAGTTGTACTTGGAGCAGAAGCTCCGTATGATCTAGATGCAGAAAGGGGAGCACGTGACTTCATAACTTACGTGGTTTCAGGAGGTTCATGATTAGTGGTCGGCAGTAGGTGCTACACCTGTAGTTGCAACCATGGTACGGATGGCCCTTAACGGTGTCACAGAGGAGTGGCAGGTGTTTGTCCAGAGCATATTGGGCCGGGCAACATTACCTAGTTGGGAGCAGTTGTGGGCAGCTTTTCAGGAGGAAGAGTTGAGGAGGGACCTCATCAAGTGCAAACTTGATGGCAACAGTAGAAGCAGATCAAAATCTGTAGAGGAATAGGTGAATGCAACCCTTGCATCGAAGGGAAACAGGCGCAACGAAAACTGAAGCGTGATGCTTCAAAGGTCAAGTGCTTCAGATGTGGCGAGATGGGCCATTATGCATCTCAGTGTCCTCTGAAGATGGGCCACCTCATGGATCATACCCTGCTACGGGAGCCCATGATCAACAGTAGCGGGATGGAGGAGTAGTCAGTGGAGCCAAGGAGTGATTGAGACGACAGTGCAGTGGATAACATCGTTCATTTCTGGAGCAGTGCAAAGCAGAGGCAGCAACAACGCAGTGCACAGTGGTGCAACGCAATGTAGAGCAGCAACAACGTAGAGCATCAGAGGTACAACACAGTAGCTATCAGCAGTTAGATTCTTCAGCACCGAGGTGCATCCACTGAACACTTGTTCAGTTTTGGGTGAGTTTTCAGCTGTTTCTCTCAACAGCTGAGTTGCAGTGTTAGTAGCATAGCATATGCGACACTAGAGAGGGAGTTGCAGTACAAATGCAATAGTGATAGTGGCCGTATCATGGGCAACAGTATAGTGGCAGCAGCAGCGCAGAGACTGCTGGACTTCAACAGTGCGGAGGATGCTTCAGGGACAGAGCAATATGCAACAGGTATTATTGCTAGAGCACTTTCCTCACTAAGAGGGAGTGTTGATTTTCGCAGCATCAGAAAGTGCTCTAAGTCTTAAATTTGGTGTGGAGGATTAGACACTTGTTTTCCAAAGAACCTAGAAACCGTTTGTGGAAATTCCACTCGGTTCATGTTTTATTAAAATAATTAATTATTTTAATGGGGACCCTAAGTCTAAACTTAGGGAAAGTAAATAATTAAAGGGTATTAATAAAACAGAGTGGGAATCTTCTAGAGAATGAAGATCAAGTCACGTTTTAATCTTAGCCATCGATTAGACTTCTAATTTGGGTCGTTGATATGTTAACAAGAAGACTATAAAGGAAGGTTTGATGGTCATTTGGAAAAGACACCGAGACACTGAATTGATCTAAGATCGAAATTTCTGGGGCGGGTTTGCTGAGAAATTCCAACAGAGATTTGAGCAGCGAGGGGTAGAGATAGCATCCGGAGAGAAAATATTTTCTCAGCTGGTGGAGCATCAGTCAGAGAGAGGCAGAAGAGATCTAGCCAAAGCCAACGCTAAAGGGAGAGGGCTGACGCAGCACTGTGTAAGCTCACACAGAGGAAGGGTTTTTGAAATTTTGTTGGTGGATTAGTTTCAGAGGCCGAGATCTGGAAAGTGGCACCGGGAGTCTGTTCCTCAGCATCCATAGAGGCAAAATGACTTGGAGGAGGGCTAACGCTGAGCCTGGAAGGGGGTGACACAGTGGCTGGAAGTTCTAGCGCTGGATCTACGCAGAGCTTGTCTAGGGAAATTTTTCCTACATCCGGATCAGCCGGAGACTCAGTGATTGAGTGAGGTATTTCTCACATGTTCTTCTACCAATATTTCTCTCCGTAACTGAATAACCCTTGAGGGTATTCAGAGATGTATTCAGACATTGCTACCTCATAATAATAAAACCCTCTGCTGCACTGGTTTTCCTGCATTGGGTTTTCCCAGGGACTTAGCCCAAAATAAAGGTGTCATATGTGTGAATGATTTCCTTGTCTAGTTTCCTTGTTTCTAATCAATTTTAGTGTAGGCTGCTTCAGTAGTTGCTTCAATAATTTAGATCTGAATTAATTATGTAATGTAATTTACTTAATAGGAGAAGTACACTCAATTGTTGCAGTAGGATTCATTAGATCTGTTTGGATCTTGGAATTTTCACAAGTCACACATATGAGCAACAAAGAGATCATCTTCCACATGTGCGATATCTTCTTCTTCTTCTTGCTTCTACCTTCTTTTCTTTGTCCTTTTTGGCAGAAGGGAGCAAAAATATACTTTCTTGTGATGAGATGCAAATTGCTCAATGAGGGAGATCAAATGTCCTTATATATAGTCTTCTTTGGGGGTTGAATAGATGCCTCTTTAGGGCTGAGCCGATTTGACAGGGAGGAGGGATGACTTGGTCTTCTTGTGGAGCCATAAACCGAAATTTAAAATTCAAAATTTTCTTTTTGAGAAGGTCATGGAGAACATCCCTTCTAATTTTTCTTTTGACAAATATAATAATGAAATTTTCTTTTGAGCATGACGAACATGCTTTAATAAATACATAATTTATGAAAATATACATTATGAAGACTGATCATAGTTACAAAAATTCAAGAGGTACAACTTACACTTACATTGGAATAAAACAACTCTCTCTAGAAGAATGCATTAGAACACTAATGAATTGGAACAATACATTTCTCCTATTAATTATAACACTTTCTCTTAATGGAGAAATGGATTCTCTACGACACATAACTTATCTCTACACAATTCAAACTTAGGCTTTCCTATAGGCTTAGTAAATATGTTTTGCCACATTATCATTTGAATCACATTAGACCAAGCCAATTTCCTTTGGTTGTAGTTTTTTTCTTACAAAACGATGTGTTTCAATATGCTTTTGATCTAGCTTGACATATTGGTTTGTTTACTAATTTGATAGAGCTTTGATTATCGCATTTGATGATGGTTGGTCCATTTTTCTTTTCTCCCATATTTTTAAGGGTTCTTCTTAGCCAAATTGCTTCACAGGTAGCATTGCACAAGACCTTGTACATAGCTTCATTGGAAGACAAAGAAACAATTGGTTGCTTCTTGCTGCTCCATGACACAATTTCCAATCCAATATTGAATGCATAACTAGTGGTGGAATTATTGTCATCTGGATCTCTTGCCCAATTCAAATTTGAATAACCTGTTAACTCAACATTCAAATAATTAGTATATTTAATACAAAAATTTTCAATCTCTTTCAAATATTGAAGGACTCCCTTAGTTGCTTTCCAGTGATCGTCATGTGGATTTAGCCACAAACTAAGTATGTTGACTGAATATGCAATATTTGGCCTGATTGTAGCAATGTAATTCAGACTTCCCACCAACTACTGATACAAAGTACTATTCACTTCTTTTGTTTCATCATCACTGTTGAGCTTAACATTCTGCTTGAATGGTGTAGACATCGATTTACATCCATTCATATTGAACCTTTTGATTAATTCCCGTGTTTATTTACTTTGTGTGATTAGAGTTTACCATCATCTCTCCATACCTCAAGGCCTAAACAATAATGCAACTGTCCAAGATCTTTCATCTAAAATTCCTGTGAGATACACCTTTTAGATCTTTTCAATTCACCTAGTGGTATTTCTTGTTATGATAAGATCATCGACATATAAAGAAATCAAAGCAATATGTCCTTTTTCATCGTTCTTGATATACATATTTGGATCTCCTTTGCTTTTAATAAAACCTCGTTGAAAGAAGGTATCAATCTTCACATACCAAGACCCGGGTCGCTATTTGAGTCCAAATAATGCTTCCTGTTAAACACAACAATGGCGAAGACAGAAGATATGAAAGATCAACCTTGAATGCATATAAATTCACAATGATACATATTTATACAAGTCTAGTGACCCTTGGTTTCATATTCCAAGTGGTATCTTGGACTCCCTTTGGTTGTTCAACTTCCACACCAACCCTTAGAGGATTAAGTGTCCAACATTCCCCCCCTTAATCCGAAGGGGTATGTATGAGTCCAAGAAGAGAGTTGTGATACAAAATGTGCAAAAATATGCATGGTAACACTAGGTTGAATGTAGTCTTTGAAATGTTGGCATAAGGTGGTGGTTTTAAGGATGACCACCAACACTGGAACGCTTAGTGCAGTTCCTGGAACTCTTCCAAATATGGCAACAAGATGAGGTCTTTTGCTAGAGGAAGTGCTCCTAATGCTTTGAAGAGGGAGACATTCAACATGGAAAAGAAAGGTCTGCAACCTGCATAAAAAGGGAGAACCTCAACCTGAGAAGGGAGGTCTGAACCTGCTGTGGTTTAAGGATGACCACCAACTTTGGAATGCTTAATGCAATTCCTGGAACTCTTCCAAAACAGACAAGAAGTTGAAGTCTCCTTCTAGAGGAAGTGTCCCCAATTCTTTGAAGAGGGATAAGCTCAACCTGAAAAGGGAGGTGTCAACCCCGCATAGATGGTTTAAGGCTGACCACCAACCAAGGCATGCTCAGGGCATCTCTGTCTCTGGCTACAACTCTGAATCTGGTATGGCAGGTTGTAGCTCAAGCTCGCTTGAACTTCTGTGTCTTTGGCTACAACTCTGAATCTGGTATGACCATCACTTCTCCCCGGACCCCCTTGTTAGATACAAGGTGATAACATGGAGAAAACTCAACTGCAAGACTATACAATACTCTAGAACACGTTTTTATATATGATTGAAATATCTTCTTGGCTGTTGAAGCCCATTGCCAAGAAGCGATCCATCCAAGATGAATCTTTGTTCTTGCTGGAGGCTTGTTTTTGAAGCATCTGTGTGAAGAAGGATTGGTTTTATGATAGTGCTCACATGGATGAAGATCAAAATAGTAATCTTTCATATGGACAACTCGGTCACAATGTTGGCATTTAACAATCTCTTGTTGCTGCTGTGGAAGAGGAGCAGAATCTGGAACATCTGAAGGTGAACTGTCATGAAGGAATCCAACACTCTGAAATTGAATGGGCTTACAGTAATCTAGAATATGAAAGGACACATCCTTGTCATATCCAAGACCAATTATGTGCTTGTTATGGACAAGCTCTTCCTAAGGTCTGATGATTGGCTTGGGAAGTGTAGGTTGAATTTCTGCTTCTGCATGCAAATCTGCTCTTGCACTAGGCACTGAATGTGAATCAACCTCAATTTTATATTCTTGGTGCTGATGGGAGTTTGTCTCAATGTTCTGAACCGAAATAGGTTCAAAATGATGACTGCATTGTTGTAATTCTTCTTGCTGAAGCTGTGACTCAAGTTGCAAAACTCTATCTTTTCCTGTGCATTTTGCAAATAGATTCTAATGTTGGAAAGAGTGTCATTGCTGATGTTTACCATCCCATCCGCAGTGGAGAGTATTAGACTATTTAGTAATTCTAATACATCCTCAATTGTAGCCATTTTTTCCATCTTGGCAGCTAAAGGTGTCATTGAAAATGCACTAAGTACAATTAATATCTTAGGCTAGGATTTGCATAAAACTTGTTGGTGGAATGAGAATACACCAAATGGACTATAGTTGCAACACTGCAACTTTTTATTATTATTATTTTTAATACTACTACTACTCTGTAATGAGTCTTGATAAAAAAATCAACACGAATATGCCCTAGCTAGCATTAGGGTTTGCTCAATTGGAAGTGAGGATGCATTGGTGCTCCAACCGATACTTAAATGGTAAAAAGAAAACAATGACTCCTTTACTCCCTTTTCAAATAATCTTCTTGCAAGTAAGCCTTCAATGAAAATGAGTATTAATATTCTTATTATCAGAGGTAGCAATCTATCAAAATGATGTGTATCCATCTAAGTTGTGGGTAGGAGATAATGAACAACTCGTGTTTGCACCAACAAATTATAAATTCCAATAGTCTGAAAAAATGGTTGCCAAACAAATTGAAAGTAGGCACTCTGAAGACAAAATTTGCTCTAGGATCACTCAATCTCGGTTAAAGGATCTGTATCCTTTTAATTAAAGGGATAGGAAGACAATCAATAACAATGGAGATTGAGTTTGACACCAATAATACTAGTGAATCTGTGCTGAAATTCAGAAATAGTTTGAACTCTAAAATATGGAGTGCAACTCACGGTGATATCGAAAAATTCTGTCAGGTATGAACAATGGCATAATGCAAATCCTACCCAACAAATTTGATATCGGGATTTCTCAATGTCTTCAGTGCTTGTTGTGATGATTTCCACGAAGCCCCAATAATTTAAGAATTTCGCGTCCAATCCAAGCTCTGCATCAATGTCAGCCGATGCAAATATGAGAAGAAACTCACAACTCTCAATCCAAAGCCACAAAGTGGTACAAGTGGTATTAAACAATAGTAAACAGTGGTATTAAACAACACCAGTGGAGCAAGCCGAGGACATGGAGCGTTATGTATGTTGTAATGCTGCACAGTGGAGAGGTGCTGCTAGGAGGGGAGTTGACTTGTTATTGTGGGGAGTCGGGGATGGGACCAGAGACGGTGTGCTGAGGAGGTTGGTGCTATGGGAGCGTTGTGAGTGGAGTCGAGGACTGTCGGAGAGCTGCGCAATGGGGTGTGAGGGTGGACATGCATCGATTCAGGCTAAGGGTGCCGAGGGTGCTGTGGGAGCACAGTCGAGGGATAGATCGAGGGAATGTGAGGTGCACAGTGCCGACTGTGGGAGGGTGGACACAGTTCCGTTGCGGGAGGAGTGGTAGTGGCACAGTTCACTCCGACCTCGACACTCCCAGAACAGTCTGTCGATTCGGCGGGAGTGTTAACAGTGCCGACTATTTGTAGGAGTCAGGGGTGTCCGAGCATTGTCGTGTGAGGAGGAGGAGCGTTATATGGAGCAACTGATGTGTGCATCGTATGAAGCAACCGGTGTGTGCAATAGATTAGGTGTCGGGGGAGCAAAGAATTTGATAGATTGACAGGAATGCCGATGTAAAACTGTCAAGTGCATTAGGTCGGAGTCGCGTTAGAGTATTGCATGCGACCTGTAACATAGAGACCAATGCTATTCAAGGCAGCTAAGAGCAACCCTATGTTTCAAAACCTCCCCAGCTGGAAGAAGGCCACACATCATGGCTTTGATACCATGTCAGGCCAGGAGGTAACTCCACAAAACTGAATTGTGATTTGCATTAAGGCTGATCATAGGTATATACATGGAGGGAGAGACTCTTGGGCTTCATCTCCCAGTGTCTCTTCACATTCCAACTCTCCTTATTTCTATTTACACTATTTTACATATTCACCCAATCCTAATGATTAGTTGTCAAGGAGAAACGTGCAGGATAGTCAACTGTGCAATACGGAGTTGTGGGAGTTGCGGTAAGACTGTGAAGGAGTCGAGAGAGTCAGAGCGTAACACAGAGGGAGCCACCATTCAATCAGCGCAGACCATGTCCGAAGGACAGAGATAATAGGAATATGGCAGTCTACAGAAATAAGGAAGACTGTTAAAATGACAATAAGGGAGTTGCAACACAAACTAATTTGGGAGCTGGCTTTGATACCATGTTAAACGCAATAATGGTGAAGACAGAAGATATGAAAGATCAACCTTGAATGCATAAATTATTGACATTGATACATATACAAGTCTAGTGACCCTAGTTTCATATTCCAAGTGGTCACTTGGACTCCCTTTGACAGTTCAACTTCCACACCAACCCTTAGAGGATTAGGTGTCAACACTTCCTTTAACTTGCAAACAAGATGTTCATGTCCTTGCTTTACAAAACCTTTTGGTTGAAAAAGATAAACTTCTTCCTTTAACTCTCCATTCAAAAATGTTGACTTAACATCTGACTGATGTAGCTCCCAATTGTGCCTAGTAGCCAATGCAATGATTATTTTTATGGTGTTCATTTTAGCTATTGGTGCAAAGATGTCTTCATAGTCTATTCCTTCTTTTTGTGAATAACCCTTTGCAACCAATCTTGCCTTATATTTTTCGATCATCTACTTTTTCATAAAATTAAACATCTCTGCTTGCAAAAACTTTATGAGCGATGGGATCAAACATTTTATAAGATTTATGTTCCATACAATAAACAACAAAAATTGTTATGAATATAATTCATAACGAATATAATAAATATAATTATTAAATAGTTAATTAAGGGTTATGTAAGTAGTCATTAAGCTAGTGAAAGGGCATGTCTAAAAGACATACCCATTCATGAAAGGCCACCTGCATAGGTATATAACCTTTTGACTTGTGTGGCCTTATTTGATCCTTGAAGCCTTCTCCATGATTTTTGAATATACTGTTGATTGATTCCTAGACAAGCAATATAGGTAGACAAGTGATTAGTATTTAATATAATCAAAATCTTAAATAAGGATATGATGACAAATAGAGGGAATGACATACTTATCTTGAGGAGTTGTTGTGGGCTTCCTCCCAAGCTTGAGGGGAAAACCTAAAACTTATAAAACAAAGAAATATATTTCCAAGAAGATGTTAAACCTATACTACATAAAATATACAAATGAAATATAAGAGAGAAGGGGCTTAGTAGTGCAAGTCCCTCAAATCTTCTTCAAGCTTTGCTTTCTTGGGGGATGATGTTTCTTCAACCATGTTAGCATGATCCTTGTCTCTTTTCTTGCTCTTAGGGTTGTTAGGGCAATCACTCCTATAGTGTGCCTCTTGTGACAATGATAACACTCAATTTTGGACAAATCAACCTTCTTCTTTGGTGCCTTCTTCTTGAATCTTTCTTTATGATGAGCAACATAAGCATTTGAAACTTCTTCATTGTTGGTTACCATGGAGACTCTTAATTCTTCTTGATTGCATGTTGTCCATAACTCCTCAAAGGTGGGTGTTTCTTTCCAGCTGTTGAGAGTTGAAGAAAAAGAACCCCAAGAAGGTGGTAGTCCCATAATGGCAGTAATCACTAATTCTTTATCTGGCACTATTTCATCAATGGCAAGAAGCTCATCCCTTATCCTTGCTATCCTCACAAAGAAAGAGGAAACATTATCCTCCTTTATCATCTTAGTAGTTCTTAATTCATTCTTTAGGCTCTCCACTTTTCCAATGTTCTTGATGGTGAATAGTTTTGACAAAGGCTCATACATTTCCTGAGCATGATCAATATTTGCTATGAAGGGGACACGATTGTCCTTTATGCCTTCAACCATCAAAGCCATAGCTACTAATTCCAGTTCTCTGTACTTCGTCCTATCAGCATCACTTGATTCTTTTGTAAGCCTTTTCATATTTCCTTTGACTAAATCTAAGACCTTGTTCTTTTCAACGATGATGTCAATCCTTTTCTTCCAAGACCTATAATTTGCAGCTCCTTCAAGCTTGTTCTCTCCCTCGATAGGGTTAGGCATCTTTCTTCTAGTGAACTTCTTATAACTTCCTTGATCAAGTCTTTGAGACTACCTTTTTCCTTCTTCTTTCACCAAAGCTCTGAAACCATGTTAGAGAATCAGAAAGGCAGAAAGATCCTCTTGTTCTTGATTATTTACTTGTGATCTTCTTTAGTTCTTATTATGTTCTTCTTATTAATTCTGTAATATTCCTTTTCTAGAATATTTTTAAAACACAGTAAACTCCAACCAGAGATGGACTGGGAGGGCATTTACCAAGTATTTTACCTCTGAAAAGGGAATGAGATTTGGAGGCTATCTGGTCCTTTCCAGACTCTGTCTAAGAGTGTGGGAGAAAACACGACAAGTGGTACAGAAATTGAAATGCAAAGGAACTGATAACAGAAATGCAGACATACATTAATGTGTATCTAAAGAATGGACAGATACTCAAGAAATGCTAAGCGAACACTGAGCCATTTTATTAAATGGATGAATATAGAGGAGTACAATAGGTGATCAAATCGATAGCACCTAAGCTCGCACAAGGCAAGTCACAATCTGCTCTTAGAGCGCTGCATAGAACGACAGTGTATGAGATCTGCGTTCCAGCTGCTGGAAACGGCTGTCCCGAGATTCCTCTTTTATAGATCGGTGATTCCCTCCAATTGGTCACGCTGCCACTGTTTGGGATCCGCGATAATACGATCACCCGATGATCCCAAAATTCCCCCAATAGACGCGCTGGTTCCCCTGTCCACAATCCTTCCAGAATACAACCGAAACCTCCTAAATACGGACTGCGTCCTTCTACACAGTCAATAAACGTGCTGCTCCACCACAAGTGCTGCGCAGTTGATAAACGCGCAGCTCCTTCACAAATACAGAGGATCGATCTTCTTGCAAAGACACTGACAGGACTACCTCACCCGAGCAGGCACTCGAAGTCCCCTGGGGTTGAGGGCGAGATCTCCGAATGGAGACACTCAATGCGCTAAACAGCGCTGCAGACAGGCTAAACAACCAGTGTGCTCTAAGTCGCAATGACCAGATTCAAAATGCATAAATTCTCCATGCTGTCAGAATGAGGAAACTATCTTCTTTATATAGCGTTGGCTGCTCTCGAAACCTACGGCCGCCTCCACCCACGATACCACGGTAATATCCCTTGGCTGCGTGCGCCTCCACCCATGATACCATGGTAATACCTCTTTGTCGCGTGCCCGATTCGGCCCCCTTTATTACAACTTGCGTCTTACTAGGAAATCCCCCTTATTTTAGAGTGAGTTGTGTTTCCTTTACTCACTTTTATTCATAATCTAACCACATAAAAGGCAAAATTGACCAAAACGAATATTCCAATTAGCCATTGCTAATTGGGAATATTACAGTCTCCCCCGGCAAAATGTTGCTTGTCCCCAAGCAACTGTAGTGATGGATGCTGCAAGATTTTCTCATTCTCCCAAGTAGCATCCTCATCTGGTAAATTCTTCCATCTCACCAAGAACTCCCGGATTATCCTGTTCCGCAACTGCCTTTCCCTGGTTTCAATAATCGCCTCAGGCTGTAATACCAAATGCCCTTCATCATCTGTAGGTGGCAGCTCCTTTGTTACGGTCATCTGCTGCCCCAATGCTTTCTTCAAACATGATACGTGAAAATATTATGAATCTTGCTGCCTTGGGGCAGCTCCAACTCATACGCAACCTGTCCAACTCTGCGTATCACCCTGTATGGCCCATAAAAACGAGGCTTGAGCTTCTCAGCTCCCTTCTGTTTCAGTGATGACTGTCGGTATGGCTGTAAACGTAGGTAGACCAAGTCTCCTACCTCAAATTGTCTTACAATTTGTCCCTTATCGGCATACCGCTTCTTCTGGTTCTGCGCTATAGCCATGTTATCCTTGAGAGCGCGGAGAATGTCTTGACTCTCCTGGATCCAATCTTTGGCTTTCGGAGCCTTGCTAGCACCCAACATCATATCAACAAAAGATAAAGAATGGTACCCATACAAAGCATAGAATGGTGTCATACCGATGGACATATGATATGTGTTATTGTAACAATACTCCCCCAGATGCAGCCACTTCAGCCATGCTTTCTGCTGCCCACTAACATAGTTACGTAAGTAGCCCTCCAGCCACTTGTTAACTATTTCAATTTGCCCATCTGTCTGTGGGTGATAGCTAGTGCCTGGTGTCAGCTCCGTCCCTACCAGCCGAAAGAGCTCCTGCCAGAATCCGCCCATAAAGCGACTATCCCTATCACTGATGATGGTCTTGGGAAGACCATGCAGCCTGAAAATCTCTTTAAAGAACAGCTCCGCCACCTGTGCTGCTGTGTAGTGTGCGGATCATAGTTTTAAAAACCGACCGGTTTGAACCGGTAACCAGTCGGTTAGATAGCCCACCGATCGAAACTGGCCATGCAACCCGGTTACCTAGGGCATTTCGCCCATTTTTCAGAAAAACCGGACCTAACCAGCCGGTTAGTAACGGAACCGGTCGGTTAGGTGCTACCTCCTCCGCGGACCCACATTTTCGGTGGCAGTTGAGTTTTAGGGCTGATTTGGAGCCAATGGGAGGGTTGTTTCCCTCCAAAAACACCCTCCCCAATCTTTTATAAGGAGGAGCAGCCTCTCCTTTGTCTCACACCAACTCATTTGCTATTTGTGAGTTTGACTGAGAGCTTGGAGAGTGTTGAGTGTTTGCCGGAGCAGCGATCTTGGAGGCTTGGAGTTGGAGTTGGAGCTATCTTGGAGGCTTGCTGCTTGAGCTAAGTATATTGTAGTAGCCATCATGCCTCCAAAAGGCCAGGATACTGCACGGGCTCATTGTGATATGATTGATGGAAAAATGATTTGCAGATATTGCCAAAAATCTATTGCAGGAGGGGGTATTAACAGGTTCAAGCAACACTTGGCTGGGATAGGAGGCCATTTAAAGCCATGTGGAGCACCAAATGAATAAATAGGGCATATTAGGGCAGAATACCTTCAGAAGTTTGAGACTCGAGTCACTGAACCAATAGAGACTGCAGTTGCAAAGTTTGGTAGTCGAGAGTCGGGAGACTCAAGTTCAACCAACTGAGTTTGAACTTTGATTATGATTAGAATTTAGTAGTATGATATATCATATATGTAGATTTGTACTATGTAGTAGACTGTCACTGTAGTCTGTACTATGCTCATAGCTTGTAGCATTGTTTTTGGACATTATGGGCCATCTGGAGCCTCATTTCTTATGTATTTTTCGATGATATGTATTGCACTCGGTGCCATTTTGATATATTCACCTTTGCATGGTATATAAATGAGCAAACTTTGCATATTTTGTCTCTATTGGCTTGGAATCATGGTTGCAAATCTTAAAATAGTTTTTTTTATTAAAAAATAATTATTTAATGTATTTTCTTTAAACCGGTTCATTACTGGCATGCGACGGCTCCGGATTGGTGAGTTAGATTAAGAAACCAGTTCATTAGATTCACAGTCAGTCCATAGGTTCAGTTTTTAAAACTATGGTGCAGATATGGCGAAAAAGTGCGCGTACTTGGTCAGCCGATCAACGACGACATATATGCAGTCCTTGCCCTGCACCGTGGGCAACCCTGTGATGAAATCCATTGAAATGCTCTCCCATTTTCCCTCTAGAATGGGAAGAGGTTGCAACAAGCCTGCGGGATGGTTCATCTCCCCCTTGTTTCTCTGGCAAACTTCGCACTCCCTGATATGCCGGAGCACGTCCTCTTTGAGGCCTTTCCATGAGAACCTCTCTCGGATGGCCCGGTAGATTTTGTTAAATCCCTGATGTCCGGATAATGGTGAGTCATGAGATGCCTGAAGTATCTTCTCCTTGAGCTGGGAGCCCTCCGTCAAGAAGATCCTGTCTTTGTAGTAGATGATTTCATCTATCACCCTATATCTGTTGTCTGTCACCTGACCATCCAGAACCTCACAGGCAAATCTATCCTTGGAGTATTCCACCAAGAGTCGAGCCCTCCAATCTGTATCCAAGCTCATCAGAGACAACGTAGCTGGTCTACGCGAAAGTGCATCGGTTACCACGTTATTCTTCCCTTTGACATATTCAATGTCAAAGTCATAAGCCTGGATCTTGTTGATCCACTTCTGCTGCCTCTCTTGTAGCTGTCTCTGCTCCAAAAAGAAACTGAGGCTATTGTGATCAGTCCTTACTCGGAACCTATTGCCTACTAAGTACTGCCGGAATTTGGCCAATGCATGCATAATGGCCAACATCTCCTTGTCGTATATAGGATACAACCGCTCATGAGGAAGGAGCTTCCTGCTCTCGAAGGCTATAGGGTGGCCTTCCTGCATCAAGACTGCGCTGATCCCTTCTCCTGACGCATCACACTCCAAAACAAAAGACTGCGTAAAATCTGGTAATGCAAGCACTGGACAGCTGCTCATAACCTCCTTGAGCCTGTCAAAAGCCCGCTGTGCTGTATCCGACCAACTAAATGCCCCCTTCTTTGTCAGATCTGTAAGGGGTATCGCAAGCTGAGAGAAATTCTTGACGAACTTCCTATAGTAGGTGCAGATGCCAATAAATCCTCGAAGCTCCGTCACGTTTCTTGGCTCTAGCCAGTCTCTGATGGCCCTGGTCTTCTCCTCGTGGACTCTCATTTCGTCCACTCCTATGATGTGTCCCAAATACAACATCTCCGTCATCCCAAACTCACACTTGGAGAGCTTAGCATAGAACTGTTGCTCCTCCAAGATATGCAATATTGCCTCTATATGCTGGAGATGCTCCTCCCAAGTCCTGCTATATATCAATATATCATCGAAAAAGACCAACACAAACTTCCTCAGATGACTGCGGAAGATATGGTTCATGCATGACTGGAAAGTAGCTGGGGCGTTAGTTAGCCCGAAAGGCATGACCAAAAATTCAAAGTGGCCGTAATGGCACCTGAAGGCGGTCTTGGGAATGTCCTATTCCCTCACGCGAACCTGGTGGTACCCGGATCTCAAATCGATCTTTGAGAAGAACTGGGTTCCTCTTAGCTCATCCATCAGCTCGTCAACCCGCGGTATGGGGTACCTGTTCTTCAAGGTCTTCTTATTTAGGGCCCTATAATCAATGCACATTCTCAATGTGCCGTCCTTTTTCTTCACCAACATCACCGAAGAAGCAAAAGGGCTGGTGCTATGCCGAATATGTCCAAGAGCCAACAACTCCTGGATGGCCCGCTCAATCTCATCCCGATAGGCCTTGGGGTGCCTATAGGGTGTGGTAATAACGGCCTGGACGCCCTTTTCTAACTCAATAGTGTGCTCAAACCCTCGATCTGGTGCAAGGTTGCGGGGAAGCGTCCCCCCCCCCTCGTTCCCATTTCGGAAACGCGCTCCGTGCGGGAGCGTTCGGAAACGCGCTCCCGAAAACGCTTCTTGAGGGGAGCGTTTTCGGGAGCGCGTTTTTGAACCTGTTAAAACGCTCCCTGCCTTTTTGGGAGCGTTTCCGGAAACGTTCGGGAGCGAACGCTCCCTGAGCGCTTCCGGCGTTTAAAAAACGCTTCGGGAGCGTTTTTTAAACGCCGAAAGTGCTAAGGGAGCGTTCGCTCCCGAGCGCTCCTCGGAACAAAAAACGCTTCCTGCTGGGTGAAATTTTTTTTCAATGAAAAAACGATTTGTTTAGGGCCAGAAATGGGTTTTAGGGCTGATGTGGAGGTAAGGGAAGGTTTTAGGGCTGATGTGGAGGTAAGGGAAGTATTGACATTTCATGGTAATGTAAAATTCTTAAAGTAAAAGTGACATTTCCTTTATTTTTCATTTTCATCCTCTTACTTAAATTTTTAACATTACCATGAAATGACTCAGGATGTTTAAGAGTGGTTTCGACCTCATTGGATTTCATATGGAGAAACTATTTTTGTTTCACTCAAAATTCAGCAGACTTAGTGGTTTTCAGGGTTCATGGTTTGGGAATTTGCAATGTTTCCATTTGATTCTATCATGTGTAAGGGTATGATATTGGCATTTGATCAAGAGCATGAAGTCCTTTAAGAACCTTGATGTACCCTTCAATCAAAGGAAAACAACTGGTTAGGCATGCTAATCTTTTTCTACCGCATTTTAAGGTTGAGGAGATGAACCCTTCACTCATACCAAAATCATTGGTTAGGCATGTTAAACTTTTTCAATTTCTATCATGTTATAAGGTTGAGCAATCCAAGTCTAAAGACTTTGAGCTAGATGATGTTTATGTATCTCTTGTTGATGATCCCATTTCTAGTAGCGATGAATCAATGATGAGTTTCATCATCATGAGAGACCATGTTGCTCAGTGATTTGTAGTTTTGATGTCTATTTTTGCTACTACTACTACTACTAAAGTTGTAGAGGAGTTTTAGGAGTCCTCAAACTTTGAGCCATATTATTTATGTAGCTCATGTTGATGATCCTTTGTCTAGTAGTGGTGATGATTTTGATCATGATGAGGAGTGATCATGTTGTTGATCACTAATATGTAGTCTTGTATTAGGCCAATGGCCTCATAGCTTGTAGCATTTTTTTTGGACTTTATGGGTCATTTGGAGCCTCATTGCTTATGTATTTTTCGATGATATGTATTGCACTCGGTGCCATTTTGATATATTCACCTTTGCATGGTATATAAATGAGCAAACTTTGCATATTTTGTCTCTATTGGCTTGGAATCATGGTTGCAAATCTTAAAAATAGTTTTTTTTATTAAAAAATAATTATTTAATGTATTTTTTTTTAATCCCGGTTCATTGAGATCTCACTGCTCCCGATTAGACCGGTTCCGGTTAGAAACCCGATTCATTAGGTCCACCGGTCCAGTCACAGGTTCCGGTTTTAATAACTATGCTCACACAGATCCAGAGGTACAAGAGGGGTACATGAAGGCATTGGACAAGTTGGTACCTGACAGGGAGGAGTGTGCTAGATTGCGCCTTGAATTAGGCAAATACTTCAGTTGCACTGCTAACTTTGGTTCTTTCCATGCAATGGAAGACGGGGACAGATTTGATGCTATCACATGATGGGAAGCATATGGCGGCATGGGACTTTTGCCAAAGTTGGCTAAAAAAGTTCTCTCACAGGTTGTGAACACTTCTTCTGCAGAGAGGTGTTGGAGCACCTACAGCTTCATACACAATGTGAGAAGAAACACGCTGAATGAAAACCGAGCTGAAAGCTTGGTTTATGTGCATTACAACTTAAGGTTGTTGTGCCCCCTTTATTACAACTTGCGTCTTACTAGGAAATCCCCCTTATTTTAGAGTGAGTTGTGTTTCCTTTACTCACTTTTATTCATAATCTAACCACATAAAAGGCAAAATTGACCAAAACGAATATTCCAATTAACCATTGCTAATTGGGAATATTACAAATTCATCAAGCAAATATCAAAGAAAATACACATAGATCAAGGACACCAGATGTAGGTCAACAGCTAGGGCAAAACCCCACTCTTGGGGAAAACCCAGTCAATAATTCTTCCTTCAATAGTGATCCTTGAGACTCTAGACCTTGACCTAGACTTCCTCCACACCAAGTCAACCTTCCTTGTGATCCTTCCTGAATCTGGTAGCAATAGCAACACTATGATGTAGTTTCTTTGACTTGGAACTTCGACCTTGCTTCTTGAGACTTCGATCTTGAGGTAGAGACTTTGATCTAGCTTCAAAGACTTTGATTTAGGCCTAATACAACTTCTCCAAGCAACAACATTTAGCAAAACAAACTTCGACTTCCTCTTCTCTTGGCAGCAACACCTTGGCAGCGCCTGATGCAGTAATTGTTGCAGTAAAACTTTGAGAACTTTGATCTCCCAAACTATAGCTCGAAATGTAGAGAGAGTGGCGCCAAAATTTCGATTTTCTTCAACTCTATAAGTGTACCCAAAACCGAATCCAGAAAGTCCTTCTCCTTCACTTAGAAAATTTCTCTTGTTGCAGATTTTAGATTGAATTTTTGTGTTGCACTGAGATGGTTCCAAGTGAGTTCGATTCCACTATATATATAGGCTTGAGATGAGCTCGAATTCCTGGGCTTGAGGCCGTCTTGATCACCTTAAGGCCGACTTGATGTGGAGGCTTCATAAATCATATTTTACTCAATACTTGACCTATTTGCATGATTCAAAAGCCCAATATGGATCAATTTAAATCTGCAATAATCCTATAGACTCAGAATAAAACCTAGAAGTCCACAATAGGGACTTTGACCTAAAATAAATATGATCCAAGCATGAAACTCATGCTTTAATAAGTCATTTAATAATAATATAAAATTATTTTCTTTATTCTTTTGACAAGTACAATAAGTATTGATTCAACTAAAATTTATGAAGACTGAACCTGGTTACATTCTTCAACAGTCGAATGGATGTGTCCTATTTTTGTCTAATTACTGTCAAAAGGTACAGTGTTTTAATGGTCAACGACATCTTTGGTGGGTTGATGTAATGTCCCTTCCTAAATAATTTTATCAATAGCACCACAATTTTGCCATTTTGCTAATTTTTGGGGCCTAATACAATATCGGGGAGGAAACATAGGACAAGGGGGTCGAAATGTATGCCTTAGTGGAATGTGGGGGACACCTCCCCAACTACTATGCACCCCTCGAGGAGAGAGGAATCATATGGCCAAGGGAAGAAGTTCGAATTGCCCAGTGAGGGGCCCACATGGAGGAAATGAACAACAATTTAAAATAGGAGAGGGGCAACAACATTTGGGGCCTTTTGATAATTTGACAATTGAAGTGTTGCTCTAGCTGTTTAGCAGAGTCACATAGTACTGTTCAACACAAGAGTTTCCCAAGGAGGAAGCTCAACCTTTCTTCGGTGCACTCCGAGTGCCACCCTAGGAAAGATATTGCATCAGTTTAGGAGTTGGAGAGAGGGCCACGCAGATGGTACGATTTCTGGGCCAATTGGGACGTAGTTCAGGGAGCCACACAAAGATTTGAGGAGGAGGAGCTGGAGTTTGGAGTTGTAGCATTACCAAAGTAATTTCTGATCAAATCCAGGATAGAGGAGGAAGATTTACAGGGGTAGAATTCAGCACACAACAACAAACCGATTTCTTGGAGGAGAGACTGCGTCATCCTATCCAGAGACTGCGCAGTCACTATGGAGGCACAATTGTAGGGTGGTTTGTGAACGGATTTTGAGAGCTGGGTTTGTTGGGATTGGTTTGGGGTGGAATTGAGGAAAATTTTCCAGCCATTTTGGGACAGTCATTCCAGCACCTGTCACAGTTCTGGTTATTTGCTTGTGGAGGAGGGCCAAGGAATTTGGGGTCCATTTTGAAGCGTCAAAACCAGGCCAAACCCTTTCTGGGTTTTTGACAAGGATTTCAGAATTAATTTATCAGAATTTTCTGGGCAGATTGGAGGGGTCAAATCAGGATCTCAACACAACCAGCAGTGCAGAAAATACAAAGGCAGGCAGATTTCTCGTGGGCAAATTACAGCAGCAGTTGGGCATTGTTAAAGCATCCACCTGAGGCTTGTAGCTTGCCTTGTGCAAGCCCAGGTGCACATTTCCTATTTCATATTGTACTCCAGCAAGATCTTATAATAAAATTTGCCCATTTTGGCGTGTTTGGAGCATTTCTGTTTTATGGCTGTTTACTGAAAATTTTTGTGTTGGATTTTATTGCATGTTTTTTCTATCACTAATTTTTTCCATTAGGAATATTACAGTTGGTATTCAGATGGGGTACAGCCAACCTGTTAGCAACTTGCACTGGCTCAAAGCTCTTACCATGTGTTTTTCTGAGACACTGTACAAGGATCTGCTGGAAATATAAGGGGTTTATCCTGTCGGGCTTTTATGTTTTTTATTTTCTGGCAATGGTGTGCCCACAAATGACTTTGTGTGCATTCTAGTGGACCCCAAGGTACCCTTTCTCTGTTCAGCAAAAAGTTTCATTTTACCCTATCTTTATTTTGTGTCAGCACTTCTAAATTCATTGTTTCCAATCCACTGTATTCATTTTCAGATTTTCATACGAGAAGTGCAATTGTGAATGGCTTGCTTGAAGAGTACAAGTAGAATAAGCCAAAGGTGCCTAGCGAATTGTGTAGGGCCTTGTCACGGGTAGTGCATGTACTCTAAAAGAAGTATAATTTTAAGCTTGCAGACATGAGTATCTATAATGAGATAATCAAAGAGAATATTTAATTATCAAGTGCTGTCTTATAAGTTGTAATAGAGAATACCTAAACCAATATTTCCTCTTACTTTCTCTTTTGTTACCAAAATTGTAGATGTTCAGTTCCTGTCGGATCTGAGAATGCTTTCTTTCAGTTCACATGTTTTGCAACTTACTAATCATATCTTTATTTATTTGCATACAGGACTAAATAATAACTTTTTATGCAGGTGCCAAATGAGCAATCACAGAGCTATAAAAGACATCCTAGCGAACAGATATATGCAGATGAAATATCTGATGATATTGACATAGAACCAACAGAAAAGGAGCTCTCTGACCTATCAAAAGCATGTAACAAGCTCTGGGAGCTTGACCTTAATCGCCTAGTGCCTGGCCATGACTATGAAATTGATTGTGGAGAAGGGAAAAAGCCATGGCAAGAAGGTGATATGGCACAAAATTCCCTTTTCTGCTGGGTGAGTGAAGATGTGTTCAGAAGACCAACATATGCTCGATTTTGTGATCTCTTGGATAACTATAACCCAAATCAAAGGTCTAGTGAGGTGGTAACCTCAGAGGAAAAACATGAAGAAATGGCATTTGTTGAGGAAATCAGTAGAACTGCCCCAATTAAATATCTTCATAAATACCTGGTTGCCAAGGGGCTTGTCCCTTATCATTATGAGGAATTCAAGAGGAAAATGAAATCTCTCTGGTTTGATCTCTTTGATAGATCCGGCACATACGATTGCTCTTCAGCATTTGAACATGTCTTTGTTGGAGAAGTTAAACAGCGACAAACAAAGGAAGTTTCTGGATTTCACAACTGGATTGCGGTACAAAGAATTTTCAAAGCATATTTTATTTTCATAAATGATAAAAACTTGATCTGGTAACAACTTACATCTGAAAAACTGTAAAGACCTCTTTGTTATTTTACCACATTTCTTATGTTCTGCCATAGCCATTCTATGCTTTAGAGCATCTTTGCCTGATATAACATAACAAAAAGTGGAAAAGTAAAAGGAGATGTAGGCACTCGTTTGCATCTTGTAAATAGTTTCTTTGCTAGGAGGAAGGGACTGAGATGTCTTTTGTTCTTGGGTTCTCTGTAGGTGGAAGGTTGTGGTGCTCCGTATCTTCTTTTTTACTCTTTTTAAATGATGCTTCATCCAGATAGATTGGAAGAATTACCCACGACCCTCAAGGGGGGTTGACTACAAATTGGCTTGCTTATGCTAGTGAATCCACTCACAAGGGTGATGCTTAACTTTTAAGCATCATGCCTTTGAGGGAATTGGAACCATAGTGGACAGCTTGGAGCCATTGCCATCACCATTGAACCACGACCCTGTTGGTGTTTCATAACGTTAAGTTGAAATTTTCTTTTCTTTGTTTAGAGTTGCTTTGCCAAACACACCTTGAGATTGGGGGCTGCAACACTTAACACATGCATAATATACAATTCTTTGGGATTAGGATCCTTGTCTGAGGAGTATCTATAATACCAAAATCACCTGGGACATGCACTAGGTTTCATTCCTTTTTGAGACATACCCTCTGGGCAGGTTAAAACACAAGAAGAAAAAAACCCTGGTGAACAGCATAATACTTCATTGGCCTCACCATTGAATCAAGGCTTCATTGGCAACATTTTGTTAACTTAAAGTGGAAAATGATTAAAAAAATAAAAGTTAAATGGCAAAGTATATATGACACAAGAGAAATCAGAAAAAGAAAACTGAAAGTACTCCATTGTTCATGCAAGCTCATTATTAATCCTCACCACCTTTTTTGACATTACACAGTTTTACCTCGAAGAAGCAAAAGGCAGGATCGATTATCAAGGTTACATTTTTCCAAGGAGGCGTGGACAAATTGTGAGTGCTCCCATGACCATTCTGCTTTAGTTAACATTCCTGCTTTTACATGCACACTGATAAAGCAATTTGTCTCTATCAAATGAACAATTTCATCATTACTAGGCATTTTTTGTGGTGTTAAAACATGCAGCCAGATTCTGAAACACAATTGCTTACGATTCAGTTCACATGGAGTGGTGTTCCAAAGTCACTTTCTAGCACCGTTATTGGGGTAAGCCCAGAGTTTGAGATAGCTCTATACACACTTTGTTTTTATGTGGGAGAGCAGGACAATCACATTGAATTGGGTCCATACAATGTGAACTTGAAATGTTATCGTCTTGAAGGAGATAAGATTGGATCAGCATTTCCTATAGCTGAAAATTAGGTTCAGTCATATCCCAAAGTTGTTTCAATGGCAGCTGCGAAGCCTACACATCTATCATGTCTAGTATGTTTTCAAATTTTACTTACCAAAGGTAGGTTATTGTGTCATTGCTAGTGTGTCATACTCAGTTGTTATACTTTATAGTAGATGATTGAAGAACAGTGTTTAGTGTTTATTCTATACTATTTTGGGGATGATTTATCATCCTTATCGTGGTGAAAAGTGCAATAGTCTAGTAATTTTAGTCTAATATGTTTAATGATATATAATATGTAATGTTGTTAATGTAATTTTTATTTATTATGCAAAAATGATTTGCATTCCAGCATTTCAAATTGTTTTTACCAACCATCTTTCATTTTCTTTATCGAAATTCTTCAATCTTTATAAACCGAACTTATCCTCCCTTTATCATCGACTATGTATTTATTGTTATAATTGATGCAAATGGGGTCCTATTAGGTTTCATAAGATGCTTTTTTGAAGTTATTCAATTAACAGAAAAATTAACAAGTGTTGCTTAAATGCTCTTCCCTTTTTTCCAAGGATTATGTCCTTCGAGAAAACCTCCAAAGACTTTCTCACATTCCATGAATGGCACGCAGGGTAAATGTCACTTGAGTACAACATGTACTTCTAACCCAAAGAGACTCTACCAGCCTTGAATCCATGACCTCCGAGCAATCTCTGCCTTGAAATTGGTTGGTTCAAAACAATTGAGCTAATCCAATGGGCTGCTTGAATGCATTATCTACAACTAGATGCACTTTATTTAAAGTTTACACCCTGCTCTCCCTTCAGTGATCCCGTGCTGTAGAAAATCCACGAAAATTCTGATCTACTTGAATGAACAAATCTGAAACTAACTTGTAACCAAGACACAGAATTTTCTCTACTCAATTTGCAGCAGAATAGGAACAGAAATAACAGTCACACAGTAGCAAAAACACAATATTTTTCTAGGGAACCCAACTGGGAAAACCCTCTGGTTGATTGAGAATTTTATTGATAGAAAATGAGCAACAGATCTCTTGCAATACAACTTTGTTTCATTGGAAACCAATCTGGTTTTCTTTGCTTGTCCTAAGCTGAAAAACCCTTGCATGACTTGATCTGTTTCCCAAATAGCCTCTACCAATTTGTGCACAAACTTCTCTTGCACACTCTTCCTCTCACAAGCTTGTTACCGTTCAAACTAGCAGGGGTCCTATAGGGCAACTACTAGGTCAAGGGCAATAATGGAGCGATAGCCAACTGTCACCTTAGCTAAGGCTCCCTGCTCTTGGATTTTCACCGATGGGAGGAGACCCGGTATAATAAGGATCACGAAGATGAATGGATCAATGATAGGATGAAACGTGATCCCAGAAGCCTATTCACAAGATAGACTCAAGCATATGGCTTGTTTGCTTAAAAAGCAAGATCAAAGGCTCTCTAAGAAGGGCTTAGGAGAATTCCCAGGGCTAGGGTTTGAGTATATGACTTGTCAAAGAGATTCCTAGACCCTAAAATCCTTGTGGAAACTTGGATTCCAAGTGGTCTTTGTGGAATTATTTTCAAAAGGTTGTGAGACCACACAAGACCAAGTGGACCTAGAATTAGGTCAAGGGGATGGAATTGATCAACCAAGGTCCAAGGGTGTGCTTGACCTAATTGAGGGGGAGAAAGGGATTAAAGGAAAAATTTTCTTTGAATTTGATGCAATAATCCCAATGAGGTTACTATCCAAAGGAAACAAAGGGCAAGAATCAATCTCGGAGTTAGGGCTTGAAATATCTCAAGATCCCACCGCCAGAATGACTTCAAATTTGATGGGCTCCAAGGAGACACAACAACGCAGTAGAGGCTAAGAGATCAAATTTTTTTTATGGGTAATTTGTGAGAAATGTGATGCCCTAGGTCCCTTATGGAGGCTAGGCCTAGAAGAAAGAGGGAGAGGTGATAAAGAATATGTTTTTGATGATCGCCTATGGAAGACCAATGCCTAATGCTTTGGGGGAAAAAACAACGAAAATCTCACAAGAGATAATGATCCAATCCATCCATCCAATTCATCCATCCATCCAATTTCGTCCTCCAAAAAGAACAACGAAAATCTCACAAGAGATAATGATCCAATCCAAGTGATGATGAGAGAATGAATCAACTCATCATCTATTTATAGAATATCTAATGAATTCGATTTAGCTAATTTTAGCCTAATTTAGCCCCTAGAATAAAATAATGTGCAAAATAACAATAACATTTGGTGACTAGCCCACCAAATAGCTCAATAATACACGGATAAGCCTCTCAAGAGGGTCAAATGATAAAAAAAGTGAGTTGTTGGGCCTTTGAGGAGGCCTAATGAAGTCCAAATGGTGCCATGATGTAGAAATGGACTCCCATAGTGGACAAAGGGTTGGCCCCTTGTTTTCCAAGCAAGAACATATGGTGCTCCCAAGTGGGTGTGGGGTCACAAGGTCATCCTCATGGGTCTCCAAATGGATCTGAAGTGCCTGTAGACCATCTGGAAGGGCTAGAATGATGACACAAGCCCTGCCTCTGCTGCGGGGGATAATCCTCTAGATCTTGGAACATCTGCCAAGTGTATGGTTCATCAGTGGAGCTCACTGGGCATGGTGAACCATCCTTATCCAAAAGGTGGAATAGGAGCAATCAACGAATCCTGTTGGGGATCCATGAAGTAATCTCGGCTATGGTGGAGGCCCATGGCTCTCAATGCTTACCCTACAAGTGCCAATGTGGCCCTTTAGAGGGCTAGGACCCTGTATAGGGAGACCAAGCCCCAAATGAAGACCCACTTGCAATTCTGCATAAGATCCAATGCGTCCCCTTGCCCTCCAATACAACAAATCATTAGAATAATTAAGTAATAATGCTTACAAATCATGGGATCAATGGGGCACTTCATGGTGGCATGCCCTTCCATAGTGGGCTTTGGTATGTACAAGTATCTCCAAGCTCAATAGGGGGTTAACCAAGGAACCTATCAGGTGGTTTCAACCTCTAAAGGGGGTGGTATATCCATGGCATGTCCTTTAAGAGGTAAGTGACAAATTATATAATCATGAAATGGTGTGGGGATCAGGGGAATCATCTAGACCACATGTCAAGGTGCAAGGGTAGCTATAATAAGGGAATCCCACACCTGGGTATATGAGTGTAGGAGGGAGCAAATCGTGGTTCATGAGTTACCCCTGCCTTTGTTTATCTACCCTTCTTCATATGCCTTTTGCCTTTTATTAATTTTTCTTCATAATTGCTCGGGGCTCCAGGGGATGAGAGCATGATGTGTAATATGTAAAAGCGAATACCCCCTCAAGGTGGGGGCGATTCATTTCTCACTAGGGGTTGGGACAATCATGGGTTCCTTAATGATAGAGGGGGCTCATCCAGGGCCCATAGGAACTAGGGTGATGGCCATGGATAAGGGGTAGAGCTCATGTTTGGCTTTTTGCCCACGTGTTAAATTTGTATGTCCCGACCATCTTTAGCATTTTGTGCTACATTTCCTGTTGAGAGTGGCCAAATTATGCCTTATTTTCTTTTCTTTTTAGCTGCATCAACCTTTGGGGGATCGTTCCAGGCCCGACTCAAGGTGTGGACAAGGGGAGGAGGAGGCTAACCCTATGTGGACCCAACGGATACATGTGGACCTGGATGGGAAAAGAGATGAATGGAGCAAAAATGAGTGGAAGGGGAGTCATGTAAGTGATATCGGGAAGCGGGACCACGCAACCAAAATCGAGATTTCCCATGTAGTGCCAACCCTAAAGCCAAACGGTCACTAAAGGAGATCACAAGGGACTAGGATATAAGGGTAACCACGAAATCGGGCAATGGAAACAAGAATACAAGCCTAACACACTCTTTCCACCGAATCCCCCCACCAATTTATGCCCAAAAGTGCCCATGACAAGTAAGGAAAAATACTCAACTATACCAATGAAAAACCATACCTTTGGGGTCGGAAGGCCTACCTTCAAACATATATTTATTAACATTGGTCGAGGGACCACATGGTTGGCACAGGTGGTGGATAAAATTGAACATCGAGCTATCTGGTGGCTACAAGGGGCTGCTGGCTGCTAGATGAGGACCATCTAGGAGAAAATTTTCTCCTATATACACTTCCCATGGGTGGCGGGTAACAAAGATCACACACAAACCTGTGCTCTCTATTGCTTTGTCTCACCAACTCATGCCCACAAAACAATGAATACAATTGTGCCTTTCAATCTCCTTATAAGCACTTCGAATTAGCTAATTCTGGCAAGTTCTATGTTTGGAACTCAAACTAGTGATTGATGAGTTAACTAACTCATGCAACTTGTACTCCCTCAAATTAGAAGTTGAGACTCGTTTGTCTTTTTCCAAAAAAGTAACTTGCACTAGAAGACAACAAACTGAGCCTTCTATTTCCACACATAAGTCAAACTGCTTCATGAACTGTCCTAACTTATAGGAATTCACCCTAAATTTTAGGAACTCGTTCAAATTTTTTGGAATTAGCTCCTAACTTATAGGAACTTGTGCATGCTAAGGAAAAACTGCTTCTGGTCTCTTTGACTAAGGCACAAGTCAAAGGACCTTTCTCGCTACTATTTTCAATATATGTTGCCTCTTCTTGGGCAGGATCATGGATGGCTTGTAAATGATCTGAATCTTCTCTTCAAGCTTATACCCTTGGATTCTCCTTCCCCTCACTGTTCAGGCTTTGCTTTTTTTGATGCATAAGTTAGTCCCTCACCGCCCTCCTCTCTTTGAAGAGAGATAACTACCATTTTTTTATCAGGAGCTCCTTCCCCTGAAGGTCTTGTCTGGGCTACAATGTCCAGCATAAATGCTGCCAATTCTCCAGGGAGTTCGTTGAGGATGTGATCAAGTCAGACAAATGGCTTCAAAACCTGCAACTCTCTCATGCTGGAAACTTTATAGTGGAAAATTGAGAATCTACTCCTGTTTTGCAGATCTCGTGAAAGGATGTTCATGACAACAACAAACCTTTCAAAGAGAATGCTTTGATCTGCTAATTTAGCGTATTATGGCCAAACTCCAATGCTCTCATGAGCTGGATAAATAAAATCTGGACAAAATATTTCTGTACGTTCTTGTGTTAGACTTTTTGTGGTTCATTTTGATGAAGTTGAATATAAGAAAAGAGTTCCAGAAATTTGCTGGCTTCTTCTTGAAACGTTGATTTTTGCAATTCAATAGAGTAACCATATAGTCTTCTCGACCGCTGTTTGAGTAAGACTTTCAAATCTTCCATTCACCTATGGAGAGGTCATGGAAAATATTGGCGACTCCTTGGAAAGGTCTCTTGGTTTTGTTAGAACATAGAAGGACGAAGTATTTTCTCCTATGCAAGAATGTGTAGTACTATACTTGAGTAAAAAGATTCCTAGACGAAGTTATCTTTGAATAATGGTTCCAACCACCAGACTATGCAATTACAACATATTGATGTAGGCATTGTTAGTAAACAAGCCATTTAATAGCACTGTGTTCAATAAGATACAAAAGGAAGGTGATGAAGAAATTAAATCTCACTGTAATCCCTCAAAGGTCGTGTTACCAATTGAATCAGTAGTGTTGCTAAGGTCCTGACAACTTGTTGGATGGACACACACAAGGTAAGCACCCACTGTCACCTAGGCCCAAGCCCCTGCTATTTAGGCTCAACACCCCCTAAATGGCCAAGGGAAGAGTCCTGAAATTAACCCCAAGTAACTCCTTTTTTAGAACTTTGTCTTATCTGGAGTCATCTAGAGGGAAGGTGTTCGCTTTTGTGAGTTGTCTAGCTGTAAAATGTCATTTTAGCAACAAAAAAATAAGCAACAAATATTAGTAGCATAACATCATTGAAAGTATGTCATGTAACCAATGGATTTTGTCTATATAAAAAATCCCAACCGAAAATGTGTTTATCTTCTGATTTGGATCACTGGTTAAGGAGCTATGACTCAAAGCAATTTTCTTTTTCCTGTGTAGCAGACATAAAATCTGCAATAAAAGCAAGGACAACACTGATTTGGTTATGGAAGCCACCGTGCAATTGTCTTAGCACTTCCAAATGATTAGTGTAGGGATGAAAAATGTATGATGGTTAAAATAGAGGCTTTTGGGGCTTCCCCTCAACCAAAATGTGATTGAAAAGTGAATTTCCACCAAGTTCGAAACTACTTTTCAGAATTTTGGGTGAAAACCCTCTTAGTTTATACACCCAGAATTTTCCAGATTTGATTCACTTAAGTACAGCTGGAAATGATGAAAGTTTACTCTAAATACACAAAATGTTAATTATCACGCATTATAGAGAAAGTAGAAAGGTTTTAAGATGGATGTACTCACTTGAAGGGCTAAAAATCTATCCGAAAATTGTAGATCCCATTTGGTACAACTTTAGAAACTTCAGATCTGCAGTGCCAAACAGCTAGATACAAGTGTAAAAATATCTTGAAATCAACCTTGTACCTTTTCTTGGTTAGATCTAGTGATTAGCTCAATTTTCCTCACGACAAAAGCTTGCTATTAAGATAAATAAATAAAAACTACCAAGCATAAGAACCTAAACTAACTGCAGAAAATTAAAAAGGGTTTTTAGGTCGATATACCTAGTTTATTTAAAGGGAGTGAGTTTGGTCCAAGATGGAAATTGCCCACACTATCGCTTAACCCTTTTGATGAATTTCAAATATGCTTAGGAGCGACCTCTCTTCAAAGTGGCGTCTTTAACCTTCAATCTGTGTATGCAGTCAAATACAAAATATGGGAGCAAGTTGAAGCTCCCTCAAGAGATGGTTCAATTGTTTCGATAGATTTACCTACAAAACCAAGAAAATTGAAGTGGGGTTGCCCTCTAATTGGCTCTTCACGTGCTAGGTAGCCCCTCAATGGAAAAAATCGCTAGTCTTATCGTAATTTTATTTATCATCAAGAAAAAATAGATTTGATTGGCTACCAAACAATATATCAAGAAAGGAAATGAAGACAATAGTCATTCCATGCAATGCACAATAAACTTTACACGTGGTTTGCAAAGTGTGAGCTCTTTATTATGATAGCACTTGTCTCAATTGACAACAACTTTACAAATGAGGAGAACCTAGCCTTTATAGGAAGAATTCTAATGGCTAGCTAACGACTAATAGGACTTTCGATTAAAATATTACTAGTCATTCGCAAGTTGGAGACTTAGTAATTTTTATTTTTATTTTTATTTTTTTATTTGTTTATTTTTTTTTAACTCGAATGATTATGTGATTTTATTGATAATGAGGATCAGGTTGGGCTAAGGCCTAAGCAACCTTTAGTACATATTGCTGGCATTTCCCTCTTACATTCTGAATTACAATTATGGTATGCAACTTTGAACAGGTATTCTATCATTTTTACTGAGTTCTCCTTCAGCCAGGAGACTGCCTTTGTTGGCATAAGCGTCAACTTCTTTGTTTGACTCTCTTAGTATTTGAAAGCATTTGAAGGAGGTGAATTCTTGAAGGATATATCTCAGCCTTTGCAGATTTTTGTTTAGCCCAGCATTATTGAACTGTCCTTTCGAGTATATCTTTTTTATCAGAATTTTTGAGTCTTCGAATACTTGCAGCTCCTTGTGTCCTCTTTCTTTGGCAATTTGGCAGGCTTTTATCAGACTCAACAGTTCTGCTTGATTATTTGTACGCTGTCCTAGGCCCCAGCTGTAGGACACTCTTGTATGCCCATCAGGATCATATAGTAGTCCCCCAGTACTCGCGTTCCCAAGGTTGCCCTTGGATGCTTCGTCAAAGAAGAGCGTTGTTGTTCCTTGCTTCCTCCACCAGCTTTGGAAGATTTCATCCTTGTCTCTTAGTCCCCACTCTGAGTTGTGTTGAGGTTTTGCTGTGCTTTGATTTATGTGTCGAAATACATAAGTATCGAACCATCTTTTTTCCTCTAGATGAAATGTAGAATCAGGTTTAAGGACTTGGGTGCTCAATGTTTCGATAAGGAGGCCTTTTGGTTTTGCAGCTACACTGATGGGAGTCCAGGCATTGTTGTTGAATATCTGTTCATTCCTGGCGAGCCAAAGTTTCCAACATACGTACTTGGGAATGTTGATCCAGACCCGAGCCCAAAGAGATTTGTTGCTGAGGGTAAGAGGGTATTTGTCCTTCCATGTTTGATAGAGTTTGATTACAAAGATTTTGGAGGGGACTGCAACTTTGAGACCGTGGAGAGTAAGAGTCCAGACTTTATTAGCAAAGGGGCAGTCCATAAACAGATGATCAATGGATTCTGAGGATTGCTTGCAGAGAGCACATCTGTGCGGCCCAGCTATGCCTCTTTTCAGCAAATTTTCTCCTGTCAATATTTTTTTATGCATAAATATCCAAAAAAAGAAATTTATTTTTGGCAGTGCCAATTTATCCCATACCTAATTCCAAAGACTTGCAGGGAGGTGACTTTCTCGCTGAGTTTGCAGGAGTGCGTAACCTTTGGCAGATGTGTAATTTCTAGAGGGTCCTTAACCCCACTTATCTTCGGCATTTTTGTGCACTGGGGCAGCGTCCTTGAGCTCGGCCTTGAGCGATTCTGCCTGTTGAGAGAGGTGATTTGGCATGCTGTTGACTTTCCAGGCTACCCAGTTGCCATCCTCATCCCAAATGGAGATGTCATATAATGTTTTGGTGCCTCTGCTCTTCAATAGCTCACAGATTTCAGCAAGGGAGGCGTTGGTTTCAATCGGGGTGTGGCCCATAATTTTATCTGTCCAGACTTTGATTCTTTTGTCGCTTCCTGGAATGCGATATAGGTGCTGGGAGAAAAACTGAGTTCCTTTCATGCAAAGGCTCCACAATTGCATGCATTTTCTACTGTTGGATTCTTGTAAATTCCTTAACACCGCTGCTGGAACGTATTTGTGCCTGAGGGTGCGGATTGCTAGGTGTGCTGGATCACTATGCATCTTCCACAGTAGCTTGCAGCCCAATGAGATGTTTGCGAGCCCCATATCTCTAATTTGGAGGCCGCCCTCATGTAGGGAGCATCTGACTGTTTCCCATTTCACCAAATGTAATTTGTGCTGGTTGCCTCTTCCACCATGCCACAAGAAATCTCGCATTAACTTATTTATCTGTCCAGTGATTGATTTAGGGGCCAAAATATATGAGGCTTTGTAGATTGTTAAAGCAGAAAGGACTGATTTGATCAAAATTAACTTGCCTCCATATGTTAGCCATTGCCCTCCCCAGGCATCAATTTTCCTTTTGATTTTATTTAGCACTCCCTCCCACAGTGTAAATCTGTTTATCCCCAATGTGAGAGGCAGACCGAGATAACTTATCTTGTCCCAACTAGAGAATCCGTTGAATTCGAGGATTCTAGCAACTTTCTGCAGCTCTGTCTCTTCCACATTCCAACTGTAAACAATGCTTTTCCTTTCGTTAATCAATGCGCCAGAGACTTTGCAATAAGCTTGAAGGGTGACTTTGAACGCTGTGGCTATTCTATAGGAGGCTCCTCCCAGCATGAGGGAATCATCAGCAAAAAGAGCGTGTTTTATTGGGTCAAGCTCCTTCATTATTCTCAATCCTGGGGCGGCTCCATCTTCCTTGTCCTTCTCCAATTTTCTGCTAAGAGTGCCAATAGTATGTATAGGAAAGGAGAGTGGGGGCATCCTTGCCTCAACCCCCTCATTTCTTGGAATTAACTAGATGGCCTCCCATTTACCAAGGGAGCAATCCAAGGTCTGATGGTGCATGCTTTAATCAAATTGACAAATTCTTGCGAGAATCCGAAGGCTAGAAGAACTTTATAGAGGAATGACAAATTTACTCTGTCGAAGGCGTTGGCCATATCCAACTTGATCAGCATGCCTTTCTCTTTTCTAAGATTGTTGGAGTGCATGGTTTCCTGTACTTGAATTACGTTGTCCATAATGTGTCTTCCTTTAACAAAGCCTCCTTGCGAATTGGAGATGAGGCTGCCAAGGAGAGGCTTTATTCTATTGGCAAGAAGTTTTGCAATAATCTTGTATGAGGCGTTGCATAGAGAAATAGGCCTGAACCTATCAAAGGAACCGAGATTTGATTCTTTCAGTATAAGAGCTAAAATAGTAGAGTTGGTGCTGCCCCCCATTTTTGCTTTTAGTAGGAATCCTTTGATCATCCTAACCAGATCTGTTTTGATTATATCCCAGCATATCCTATAAAATTGAATGGTAAACCCGTCCGACCCGGGAGCTTTATCTGGTTCCATGGACCAAATAATTTTGCTGATGTCTTCCTCATTGATTTGATTCATAAGGGCTGTATTGTCCTCCTTATTTACCAAGGAGGGGGGGTTGTTAAGGAATTCTGTGTTGTCCTCTTCGCTGCCATCATCTCCTTTGCTATAAATCTTTTGGAAGTGGGAGGCAACAACATCTTTAATTTGGTCTATACCTTTGCAGAGCATCCCTTCTGAGTTTGTGATCTCCGAGATGTGATTGCGAGATAGCCGGGCTCTGCATTGTCGGTGAAAGTAGGATGTGTTCCTATCACCGGATTCTAGCCAGAGGCTACGGGACTTTAACCTCCAGTATTCTTCTTCATTATGATAGGCTCGAAAGGAGATGCATTGAGTAGCTTGCTCTCTATCCAATTATGTTTTTGTGATATCTGTGGTGTCCATTTCCATTTGTAGATTTCCCAATATCTGCATTGCTTCTTTTCTTTGACTGTTGGGGGTACTTGTAGGTAGTTTGCTCCATTCCTTAAGAGCCTTTTTTGTGTGTTTTAATCTTTGTTCCCATACATAGCTGGGGGACCCACTGACAGTGGTGGCCCAAGCCTTTCGGACCGTCTCAACAAACTCGCTTTTTTCACTCCATATAGGACTAAATCCGAATGGGATTGGGCCCAGATTTTCTTCCTCTTCCAACGAGAGGAGGATGGGTTTGTGGTCAGAGGTGAGTTTGGGGAGAATGGTTGAGGAGATAAGCCTTCTCTCCATCATCATATTTCTTTGTACTAAGAACCTATCCAATCTAGCCGAGATGTGATCATCCCCTGTCCTATTGTTGGTCCAAGTATATAATCCCTTCTTTGGTTTAAAATCCATTAAATCCCACTGCAACATTAAATCTTCTACCACATGTATCATTTGGTCTTTACTGCTTCTACCTCCTCTTTTTTCTTTTGCATTCATCACTATGTTGAGGTCTCCGGCAATGATAATATTATTTGGGGAATTCATTTAATGATTGCCAACACTCTTTCTTTTCTGCATACATTACTGGAACATATAAATTGAAGAGAGCGAGGGTTAACTTACTTGCTATGTGTTTCAGCTCGGTATAGCTCCAGTGCTGGGTGTTGAAGGAGCTAACTAGCCTTAATTGATCTTCTTGCCAGAGGGTGGCTATTCCTCCTGAGGATCCCCTTGCACTTATTGCTTTCCTTGCATTCTTCTGCCATTTCTTTTTGCTGATCTCTAGAAGGGATTCCCCTTCCATTTTTGTCTCTTGGAGCATGAGGATATCTGCTGGTTCTGTTTTCATTAGGTCCTTGACTGCTTCGATTTTTGACGGGTTCCCCAGTCCTCTACAGTTCCAAGAGACAATTCTCATTATTTACTATTGGAGGTGGATGGAGCTCCTCCCTTTGAAGGCCTTGTTCTGGAGCTCCTTCCTATTGACATTTCTATTGTGGGTTGGCTTCCTTGGGTCTTTTGTCTTTCTGCTTCTTCCTCCCTTGCTTCTCTATGGGACTTTCTTCCTGCTCTTTTAGCAGGTCTTTCAAGGATCTCATCCTCCGAAGAGCTTGACGATTCAATAATTTTTTTCCTGGCTATGTCTGCATATGAGGGGGAAGAGGAGACTTTAGGGATTATTACTGTCTACCCTTGTTCCTCACTTTCTTTGCCATTGGAGGGAGGCTTCAGTGGCTCATTGCTTTCTTTGTTTGTTTTTGCTGTTGTTACTTCCTTTGCGATCTCTGAGGTTTGGATCCCTGTTGTCAGCATAGATTTGTTGGTCCCTTCTCCTTGGTCTTGGCCTGCAGGCATGATCATGCTTTCTTTTATTGGATCTTTGCCTCGGGGTTTTGCAGTCCCTATTTTCTGCACTTTAGTCCATTGATCTGCTTTCCCGTTTTCACTTTCTTCCGCGATCTTTTTTTTACAGAGTCTTGCGAATTGGCCATATTCGTGGCAGTGCCGACACTTGAATGGTAGCTGTTCATAGTCTAGTTCCTGGATGCGCGTCTAGTCTGCGATCGTTAGTTTTATTGATTCTGGTAACCCTACTTCCAGATCTACCTCCACACAGATTTGCGCACAAGAGTACTGATCTTTTCTGTCTGTTTGATCTATGTACTTTCCAAGCGAGTTGCCAATGATTTGCAAGGATTTCTGGTTCCAACAGTCCAGTGGAAGGTGTGGAAGGCGAACCCAGAATGGGACTGCGGAGGGCACATCTTGAGCTGGGTCGAAGTCGGAAGTCCATTTATTCATATATAACCCTTGTGGTCCCATGAAGTATGGGTTGTTTCTGAAGATGAGGTTTTTATCTTCTGCATTTTCGAAGACGAACACAAAGTACCCTTTCCCTACAAAATGGCTCTTGATTCCTTCAGAGATAAGCGGCGACCAATTTATCTGTACCCAAGCCTCCACGGCTTTGGGGGAGGGCCAGAGGCCTGTGAACTGGCCAATGAGGCCTCTATTTGCTAGATTTAATGTCGATTTGCATGTTTCATCCACCGACAGTTCGACTGAGGGTATACATTTGAGTTTTTTAACAAATTTTTGTTGAGTTTCTGCGAGCGGGCTTTTGGCAGATCTTGCTACAAGTTTCTTGAAGGCTGCGAGGTCTGGTTGAGGGGGTGGAGGAGCAGCACCCCCGCCAGCATCCATGGAAGCGGCTGCAATTTGAATCGCACAGCAGGAGGCGCTGTCTAGGTCATGGCAACACAACGCAGATTTAGAGACTTAGTAATTTTTAATTCATAAGATATTACAAAAATAATTTAATTTGTCCACAAGGGGGTTGACATGGACAAGATTCAATGATACATCCCATGAATTCCGTTTGCTAATGGTCTTTAGTGGTCAATAGTCAAAATATAGCTTCCTTGTACTCAACATTCCACTCCCTTGGGCCATCCTTCAACTTGGCTTGCTCAAAAATTTGGTACGAATTATCCTAGTGGCTAAACTTGATCATCTTGAAGATAAACTAGTTATTATGACTATTTCCTTAACCCTTCTCTTAACTTCTCGGTCCATCCTGACTCCCACAGCTAGTTGACTCATTACCAATGGCTAGTTTGACTTTAATTTCAATTGAATTTTCCTTTAATAACTCGACTTCGTCACCCTACTATTGGATCTCCAATGCCCTTTCTTACTTGGAAATTATGGGACTTGGGTTTTGCTCTGCTAGTCCTAATCTATATTGGGCATCTCTTCGACTTTCTACATCACCTAGGGTGTTGCCACATTGACCATGTATGCCACACCCTCACCCTTTTGAGTTGGATCTGTAATTCCTTAATTGCTCTCTGAAACATGATACCTAGGTAATATTTGTCTCTTTGTGTTGATCACTTTTGACGTAATGCATGTATGATTCTACCCAACGCTTTGTTTATTTCCCCCAAGAAACTCTCTATCTTGTTGAACAAGTTTGACCAACATGTGACTAGCCCTTGGATGCTTGTATCTAAAAAAATCCATGTGGCATCGAATCCTCTTATCAAACTCTACAATTTGATAGTGGGTTGACTTTTTGACCACTCAGATCACTTTACATTGGGAACTGTGAATTGCCTCGAGAAACATGAATTTTGTTAAAAGAGACTGATATGCTGTAAGAGATGTCATGAGGAACACTGCATAAAGGCCAATGTCACATACAAACTCGATAAACTCTAACCATGTGGAATGACATAGGCGCACCTTGACGCGGGTTGGATTGGCCCATATACTGGTGATCACCCCTAGAAATGTAGGTTCCCATAAAACCACGACTCCTTAAGAAAGTTCACCTAAAGCCCTCCAATCTGGTTAGGGAGGAAAGCGACCTTAAATGAAATTTGAAGGGACAGGGCAAGGGTTGACCAAACAATCGAATATAGATTCAATGACAAGGACACAAGTCTAGGATGCCTAATACAAGGCCTCAGATGCTTTTTAGAAGGCGTATGACTTGTGACCTTGGGCTTACAATGGTGATAAATACTGCACTGGAAAGTATATATACCCATGCTGACATACAAGGTATTTGGTCGAACACGATCCCTAGAAGGCAGATTGTGATGGATTCCATATAGTTAAAAGGAGAATAAAAAGGTTTGGTTGGAATGGAAGTTAATCAAAAGCCATGGTACCATAAATAAGAAATGTGAAAGAAATACATCTTGATCCATTTTCTCGTATCACCCTAGCAAGGCCTCACCCATCTTCATTCTCCATATGCTTAGTTCAATTTTGAAACTTAGTGCGGAAACTTGTAACTTTGAACAAACCCTTTGCACCCCACATAGTTTATGTGCCACAATATCACATGTTATTATCTCTACACTGCTCTTAACACTTGATTTTCTATTCGTGTGTGGAAAGATTCCCCACACCCTTTCCTCCACACAACCATTCTTTGCACACTCAACTTCTGCAGTTTTCATAGCTCCACGCATCATAATGTTTCTGATGCAGGCAGGGCCTGCAATACCCAGGATCTCCATCACTCATGCATATAAAACATGCACCTCAAATAATTGCCCAATTCAACTTCAATACACGACAATTTTCAACAATTTAATTTCCGGAAGCTCTCAAATATCTTGTTTACAAACTTCTATGGTTTAGAAAAAAACCCATGCTTCAAAATCAATTTTCATACACTCAACCCCAAACTTTCTTTTCAATCCAAAATTAGAAACTTCATGTGGAAGCTTCCTCTTTTTAAATTCCTGGCAAATTCACAACTATACCATTTGCATGCTGAAACTTTTCAACATATCATAACTCACAATTTCATTCTAATCAACCCGACTTGGATTCAACCCAAATTCCCAAACTTTTAATTCAACCCAATGACTCAACCATTTGAGTGCTCATATATATCCAACCAAATAAACATCATTCATATATGACTTGAATTGTATTAAAGAGTGTGCCCTTAACAACTTATATCTCTGTACATGATCTTAAACTCAATTGGCAAATTATACCACTGTTTGGATTCAGATTCGCAAACCTATATGTGCGCCTTTCACCAAGCGCATGACAGCACTCTCCATAAAAGATTTTGATAGCAATTTAATCCAAATTTCATACCTGTCATTTCCACAAAGGATAATCATTGTGCATCCACCTTTAGTAATCTGGCAAATTATAATTTCTGAATGCATTCGCTCTTCAGCTTTACAAGGCTGCTTTGATCAAGAACCTGATTCGTTCTTCAAACACGCACACAGACTCTGCCTCTCTGCGCTTTTATTATTCTCACTAAATGGTGTGGGAACTTCATCGTTTCTCCATTCAGCATCCACGTTAATAGCGTATTGAACCAATACGTATCTATTTAATTCAATCAAACGTTATTTCACTTACCTGTATCTCTGCGCCTTTGATCATGAGTGGATTCCATTCCACGACTATTTATTACACAATTTTGCCTTTGATTTCTTGTATGGAGATTCCAACACACATCAAAATCGTTTTATGCCATCGATTTCTCCTTTGGAAAGTACACATTTGATTTCTGTGCTTCGACTTCCATCGTTTCATTTCAAACCTGCCCTTTAACATACATTAAAATCGTTCAAATGGAAACAATTCAACATTTGATTTCAATATACAGCTTCAGTTCTTTAACAGGTGCAAACCACAGGTAATGAACTACAGAATTTAGAACCTGCTTTTCGCAAATCTACTCATGAAATCGACCTTCTTCATTTCTGGATATTCAATTCAACATATAAAACTAGCTCCAACCTCATCGTATTTCTGTTTATGCTCAACCATCCATGCGATGAGAACACAAAATTAGTTATACCAAATATTAAATAATCACCAGTCTTCAAGCTAGATAATGGATTCCAAAAAGGTCGCGCTACACAGGCTTTAATCCATACTGAACTGTGGATTCAAATACATTCAAATTAAGAACAACCAATCAACGTAATGATTCAGCGCCTATTCCACGCATTCCACATTCAACAGTTTTTCATTTTGGGTTTTAATAATATCGATGCCGAGTATTCAAGTCGAACTGCCAAACCCTTGCAAAGTTGATTCATTCAATTGTCCTTAAACTCATAAACAACGATTTCACAACCAAATTATACAAAGCGTGCATTCTCAGTTTAAAACCCAGTTACAGAAAAAATATACACCATTCCATAAATCGAACCACACAATTCTGAAATCACTTTTCACATTAACATTGGAAATACTTACAAACTTTCTTCGTGGCCAGATATTCAATGGTCGTGGCCCTTACAATTTGCCAGAGACTTACAACCTTAGCTGTTCCAACCCTACTCTCAATCACTCTCACTATTCTATTCTACTTCTCCATTTGCCTTTGAGGCCTTCTAATTTATATAAATTAAAAATGCACTAAATTGAGCTCTATCCCTTTAAAATCTCAACAAATCCCTAAATCTCTCAACATCCCTAAAAGATAGATTTTTATCCCTAAAACTTAGAAACTAATTCCAACTTAGGCTCCATCATTAATTCTAAATTATCTTGAGACTAATTTCTCTCATGTTTCCAGGAATTTGGAAACATTTACAAATTCTCACAATTAATTAATTAAAATATAATTAATCACTCAAAATAATATTAATATTTACATGAAATTTAATATTTCTTCAAAACATGAAACCCCCTAGCTTAAATAAATTACAAGGTGTTTTTTCGGAGCTAATGCTCCTGCATCAGACTCCCCATGTAAGAAAATTCATGACCACCTAGTCATAAGTCTGGATAATTATTTCCTCCTGGATCCCAAATTTTATTTTGTAATCTTTCCTTGCTTGTCAATTGCTTTACTGCTGTTGTTATCTGCTGTTGTCCTCCAGGTTTCCATATTTTGTGTTGTAATGCTCCACTTGCTCTGCTCTCGCAATCTTTCGCTGTCTTTCTTTTGTTGCTTCTCTTTTGTCTTACTGCTGCTGGTCTCTTCCGGGATTCTTTCGTCATCAGTCTTCTGATACTTTCAATCTCTCGGTCCAATAAATCTCCCGGCTGCTGATTTCTAGCTGTCTGCTGAGCTAAGATGGCTTGCTCAGTTTTTACTTTCTCTATTTGTACTGTCACTTGCTGACTTCTTGCTTCTATGCTTGTTTCTGTTCTGACTGCCACCCGATCATCCATGCCCTCTTGTCTTCTGGAACAGAAAACTTCTTCTCCCTTCATTTGACTGCTCAACTGAGTCAAATATTCTCCAGTACCTGCAACAATACCTGCATTCACAAAACACTTGTTAGAATACAAATCATAAGGCCTCAGTGCCTTACTTCCCACTTCCGGCACTTCAGTATGCTGATCCCAATCATTATTGAGACTATCAGTTAGTCTCTCCTCGACGTCATCTTCTTCGAGAATACCTCTGTGTTCTGGAACCTTTTTATTTCCATTCATCTCTGTCTTTATACTTTGAACACTTACCCTCTCTGCTTCTAGTCTCTGCTCTAGAACACTTAACTCATGCCATAAACCTGTCATCTCCTTTGAGAAACTTTCTGTGCAATCTTCAATACTTTCATAAGCCAAGCTTTCTGTTGTCACCATCTCTTCATCTGTCATTAGAACATAATTCTGATCCTCAACTTCTGCAATAAACTCAGTTATATGTCCACCTGCATTCATACACAACTCTTCAGTTTGAAAATTACAAGTTTCAACAGTCTCAACTGTTGGTTCATATACCAGCTCTTCAAGCTGAATCTCCTTTTCATTCACATGAACATCCTGTGCTGTAACAGCAAAAGCATCACTGCTTTCTTCTTCAGAGTACTTATCTCCTTAAAGACTCATTTCCACACTTGCGACGACTTCACAAGATTGCGCATCCTCCTCAACACCTGTAACCACATCAAAATTATCAGCTACAAAAATACAAGAGTTCACATTATCCAGCTGGTCTGGATCTACCCAATAACTCAAGAAATCATCAATGATCTCCTCCTCTGTTTCATCAATAGAAACCTCCTCTTCCAACTCAGCTGCTCTGAGTTGCATACATCTCAACTGTACATCCATCATCTGCTCTAGCTTCCTTTGGCAATACTTCATACCTTCACCAGCCCTTGACCAATCATCAGCTGGTCTTTCTCTTTCTGCCCCAACATTCTGAGTAGACTCCTTCGTCTTCATCTCCCCCTGAGATCTTGCTATCTCAGCATCGATCTGAACCGTCTTCAGATTCAATTCTCTCTCCTGAACAAACTCTAAAGCTTGCTCATCTCCCTGTACTTTACTTGCAAACGTACACAACTTATCAGTTTTAAAATCACAAGACTTTTCAGTCTCGACTGCTTCCTCCAATACATCTTTCTGAACAAATCTGCATGTGGAATCTTCAAATTCCAACTCTGGCTCAAGAACTCTAAGTTCCCTTTTCAATAAGGCAATCACAATTTGCCTCAACTTCATCTGCAATGTTCGCCAAATCACTCTCTTTCCTTTCAGTGGAAAGATCCATCCTCTATTCTGATTTTCCTGCTCTTGCAACCATTCTTCTAGTACCTGCAATTGTACCTTTATTACTGCAATTTCTCTTTCTCGGACTTCATCAGTCATCTCTTCATCAGTCATCTCACCTCTGTGGCATTCTTCTGAACCTCTTCTCTGATCCTCCATGATCATTTTCTCCATGAGTTTCTCACTCATCATGAGTTGCACTAGCCTCTGCAACAGCAATCTCTCCTGCTGTCGTCGCTTACCTCACCAAGCTCTCCTCACTCAATCTTTTGGTAAGTACTTGGTTCACTGCCTCTGGAACCTCTTGAACAATCTCTCTGCTCTCTCTCCAGGCTATCTCTTCAACTCACCTTTTTCTTCAGGACACTGCAATTGTCCTCCCTATCCAGCCTTTAGCTGAATGTTAGGTTCACTGCCATCATATTCTCTGCAACCATAAACTTCAATCATAAATTTCAAATCAGGAAATCATCTCACCTTTAAGATCTTGCATGATCTTGTCCTCCTTTCGTTTCTGCCATCCTGTTTACTGCATTTGTGTAGCTTGCATATCAAATTTAAAAATCTGATCTCTTTTCAATCATTCATCACACATTCAAAGAAAACACACTTTAGTTTTCAACAAAACCTTTCGTCCTCATTCAGAAAAACAAACAAACATCTTTCATTTCAACAGAGCCAAGCTCTGATACCAAAAAATGATGCAGGCAGTGCCTGCAATACCCAGGATCTCCATCACTCATGCATATAAAACATGCACCTCAAATAATTGCCCAATTCAACTTCAATACACGGCAATTTTCAACAATTTAATTTCCGGAAGCTCTCAAATATCTTGTTTACAAACTTCTATGGTTTAGAAAAAAACCCATGCTTCAAAATCAATTTTCATACACTCAACCCCAAACTTTCTTTTCAATCCAAAATTAGAAACTTCATGTGGAAGCTTCCTCTTTTTAAATTCCTGGCAAATTCACAACTATACCATTTGCATGCTGAAACTTTTCAACATATCATAACTCACAATTTCATTCTAATCAACCCGACTTGGATTCAACTCAAATTCCCAAACTTTTAATTCAACCCAATGACTCAACCATTTGAGTGCTCATATATATCCAACCAAATAAACATCATTCATATATGACTTGAATTTTATTAAAGAGTGTGCCCTTAACAACTTATATCTCTGTACATGATCTTAAACTCAATTGGCAAATTATACCACTGTTTGGATTCAGATTTGCAAACCTATATGTGCGCCTTTCACCAAGCGCATGACAGCACTCTCCATAAAAGATTTTGATAGCAATTTAATCCATATTTCATACCTGTCATTTCCACAAAGGATAATCATTGTGCCTCCACCTTTAGTAATCTGGCAAATTATAATTTCTGAATGCATTCGCTCTTTAGCTTTACAAGGCTGCTTTGATCAAGAACCTGATTCGTTCTTCAAACACGCACACAGACTCTGCCTCTCTGCGCTTTTATTATTCTCACTAAATGGTGTGGGAACTTCATCGTTTCTCCATTCAGCATCCACGTTAATAGCGTATTGAACCAATACGTATCTATTTAATTCAATCAAACGTTATTTCACTTACATGTATCTCTGCGCCTTTGATCATGAGTGGATTCCATTCCACAACTATTTATTACACAATTCTGCCTTTGATTTCTTGTATGGAGATTCCAACACACATCAAAATCGTTTTATGCCATCGATTTCTCCTTTGGAAAGTATGCATTTGATTTCTGTGCTTCGACTTCCATCGTTTCATTTCAAACCTGCCCTTTAACATACATTAAAATCGTTCAAATGGAAACAATTCAACATTTGATTTCAATATACAGCTTCAGTTCTTTAACAGGTGCAAACCACAGGTAATGAACTACAGAATTTAGAACCTGCTTTTCGCAAATCTACTCATGAAATTGTCCTTCTTCATTTCTGGATATTCAATTCAACATATAAAACTAGCTCCAACCTCATCGTATTTCTGTTTATGCTCAACCATCCATGCGATGAGAACACAAAATTAGTTATACCAAATATTAAATAATCACCAGTCTTCAAGCTAGATAATGGATTCCAAAAAGGTCGCTACTTACATTGTGCTTTAATCCACACCGAATCAGGATCAAATATATTCATATTAAGAACAAACCAATCAACGTGAATGATTCACTTGCCCACGCATTCCACATTCAACAATTCTTCATTTTGGGTTTTGTACACATCGGTTTGGTATTCAAGCCGAACCGCCAAAATCTCTTGCAAAGTTGATTCATCTCATTCTTAATTGTTCTAAACTCATAAACAACGATTTCAAGAACCAAATTATACAAAGTGCATTCTTCGCTTAAAACTCCAAATACATAAAAAAAATATACACTATTCCCATAAATCGAACCACACAATTATGAAATCACTTTTCATTAATACATTAGAAGATTTACAAACTTTCTTCGTATCCAACATTCAAACTACAATTTCTCCACCTACAGAGACTTTCTATGCTTTAGTCGTTCCAACTCAGATTTCAATCACTCTCACTATTCTATTCTACTTCTCCATTTGCCTTTGAGGCCTTCTAATTTATACAAATTAAAAATGCACTAAATTGAGCTCTATCCCTTTAAAATCTCAACAAATCTTTCTAAATCTCTCAACATCCCTAAAAGATAGATTTTTATCCCTAAAACTTAGAAACTAATTCCAACTTAGGCTCCATCATTAATTCTAAATTATCTTGAGACTAATTTCTCTCATGTTTCCAGGAATTTGGAAACATTTACAAATTCTCACAATTAATTAATTAAAATATAATTAATTACTCAAAATAATATTAATATTTACATGAAATTTAATATTTCTTCAAAACATGAAACCCCCTAGCTTAAATAAATTACAAGGTGTTTGAGCTAATGTCTTCGTATCTCTACTACTAGTTTTAGCACAACTATTTTTCGAATGAAAATTCTCTGGCCGCTTAACAAACAAATATTAGACAAATTTAAACAAAGTAAAAGATACAGGATCAATAACTCTGGGACCAAAATAAAACTAACTTTACACCGCCATGTCCACAAAACAATTAATACCTCCTACAATGAAAGCCTTGATGAGGAAACAAGACCCATGCATATGATGCCCCCCGATTATAATCCAAGAAATCGCGCTAAAACACCAACATAAATAAAGAGACCAAAACAAAGATTTCAAGTCACACAGAATGTCACCGCTATCTTCCGAGGAAGAACCCTTTTCCAAACCTATACCACAACATAAATTTAACAAATGCAAAGAAATCACCATCTAAGGTAACCATGTTGGAAAATTAAAGATGTAGAGAATTGATATTTTCCTTAGCTGATAATTACTTCAGAGCATTTTTGGCTTCTTATTAAGTATTTTTGTGTTCTCTTTCATCAAGAAATGATCAAAATGTAAATATTAAGATCACAAAATACAATAAACACAAGATATAGGCTCTATGCCAGGGAAAACCCCAAAAACTTGGGGAAAACCTGCCAATCCACTTATAGAATCGCATCCAAATGAGACTTCCAAGACCCAAAGTCCTAGAACTTCTCCAATCACCAAGTCAACCTCTTCCAAAATTATCTTCAATCAAGTTCAAGTCAAAGATGGTCAATCTACTACAAGCCAACATTTCAATTCTGCGATAATCGGTATGAATTTTGTTCTTCAATATTTGGCCCCCGCAACTACAAGTCCGAAACTCGTATTCCATATTTGACCTTGAAATTATTTCAGTAAACCCTAACCTTTTCATTATGTGTGAGCGAATAAATTTAAGTTTCTTTTCTTTCCATCAAGTTTCACTTCCCTTCTAGTCCTTTGCTATGTTTATTTTCGTGATATCCTGCATCGAACATAAGTTACTTATCTCACAAATGAGGACAAAATATGTCGTCTATATAGTCATCTAGAAGAGTGAAACATGCCCTAACAAGGCCGACTTGGTTATTGAAGGATACAATGACACGCTAACCCTTTTGTATGGTACAATATACTCAAAGTGTCTTATAAATAATGGCATAGAATTTGACTTATGAAAAAAACCTAGAAGCTAAATGGGTGTTTTAACCTATTGAAAATATCTTTGAGCATGAAACCCATGCTTAAGGCCTAGAGCCGCAGCGTTGGATATAATATTTCAAAGGAAGTACCCACAGCTGAACTCACTACCATACCGAGCTATACCCCCCAAACCATACCATATATCGGTACACATACCCTTGGTGGGTTTATTGGGAAGTAATTATATTCTTGTGGTTGAAGCACATGTAATATGGGGCTAATGATGACCTTCCTATACCTAATCTTGGAAAATTGTATGAATTCTACAAGTCATTGTGAAGTTTGAAGGCAATGTTTAACATGATCTACCTAGTTGAATTTACATTTGACATGACTCAATGTTTTCATTATTTATGTTGCATTGAACTTGTGTTCAACTACATTGGATCACTTGAGCACCTTTCTTCGGATGATGCACTTTACATGGACCTTGACTTGGATTGAACCTTCCTCATTTGGAGGATGTTGGAGAGGCCACGCATATGCTTGATGTGTGCATTTCCATTTCATTTGGAGGTCCTTCCACTTTTGGAGGATTTTGGGCTTTCTTGAGAACATAACACACTTTTAGAGAGGAATTGGCACCTTTTGACGGGATGTTGCACCTCTTGAAATGATTTAGCACTTTTTGGTCAAAACATCGCACCACTTGGAGGAAAAATTTCACCTTGGAGACCCTACACATGAATTTTGACTCTTAATCAAAGGCATCCACTCTTTGAAACCACAAGTGCCCTCATGAAGCACTCCAAAAATAGCCTTCCGTACTATGGTTACACACTATAACTCGGGCACACTGGGAAAACACTAAAACTACATTGTTGTTCAATCAATGTTTGTAATAGATGTTCCTCGTAGTGTATTAGACAAAGACTATTAATCTATATTAACTTTTCATAAAATTGATTAAGCCTTTTAATAATACGTGTCCTAGGTTGCTGTAGCCATAACTATGTCTTTATTCTATTTAGCTAGAATGTGAGCGTACAAGTCATACCGCTCTTGGCCTATCAACATACCTTATCATTGAACACATACCTAAAGACTATCATTTGTTGTAATTTTTTTTTCTACATTAGGTGGTGGATTGCCGTATTGGTAAAAGTATACTACTAGTAGCTCAATGTGTAATCAATAAATAAGATATTTTTATTAATGTCCAATTAATGACTAGAAATAGGTCAAAGGGGCTACTAAATGAAACAATAAAATATTATCTTTATGTCTCTACATTAATAATGATATCCGTCACTACCTTATTACATGCTCAAAATCATCATTATCTACCTATATTGATTTGGCAGATAAAACAATTCTTCCAATGAAATAACATGCATGGAACTAGTTGATCATGTCCACATCCTTTCCCCGAGGGCAATGGTTTGTACAAAGATTCAATAATTTCAACCTTAGATGATTGATTTCTCACCGCTTTATATCCCGAAATCAAGGGTCATTCTCTAGATAAGACAACTCCGCCAACATATTTTTTTAAAACAATCAACGTATAAATTTTATTCATAATCACATTGTATCAGGAATGACAAATTTATTTATATATCGTAAAGTTTTTGAAAGTCATGATCAGTGGGATATAGATAAATATTTGTCCTAGAAAATTATGAAATAAAACCACCGAAAATTCGCATCTCCGTATATATTTCAATCTAAATTGCTTTCAAGAACTCGTAATCAAGACTTCCGAGAAGTTGTAGATAGCGTGAATTGTTTTAAATGGGGGAGAGGCTAATTAATCGATAAAGGTGAAGGGATTTAAATAGCAGATCCTAAGTAACATAGCTTAAAACTACGAAACACACCTTGTGATACGAGATAAATAGGTCCCAATTAGAAATATTAAGGAAAATAAAAAGATAAACAAATAATCAATTCTAAAAATAGACTTGTAAGCTCTTAATGTATGGGGAAAGAAACACAAAATTCTTTATAGTATGGGCCAAAAAATACATCAAACCCATATTTCAAAGAGTCAACTTGGAACAGCAAAAGATCCAAATATGTGTATAAATTATACAAAAGCGTGTATATCATGGATTCAACTAATATAACAATGTACTAAAGTTAAATATCGAATTTCTTCTACAAATCAAATGCAGAAGTAAAACAATCACCAATCACATGAAGCAAAGAAGAATCAATCAACCATAAAATACGTATAATTTCCCTGGGAAAGTATCGCATAAAACCCCACTTTCTTCTATTAGTATATTCAGATGATAGATACATGAAACAATTACATACAACTGTTTCACAAGATCCTTCCCGTACTCTCGTTAATTATTAATTATCCCGTATAAAAATGACCAATACTTAGCCAATTTATTGCCTGTGATATATTACATTTCGCGCACTTTGTGTGGAATGCAATCACTATTCCATAGGAATTTTGGCCTTCCTAAACTTTGCAAGGATCATGGCAATCCAATGTGTTTGGTTGCATGGGTGCAACCCAATAATCCTACTTCATCGATAGTCGCCTTCCTTTCACCTAGATCTCAACCGTCTCCACTGGATCCGACATGCATGTACGCCTAATAATAGTAAATCCTTAGTTGCATGTGGAGATCACCGATTGTGAATTAATTAATATTGAATTCACTTGATCTATCACTAGTGTATCAAATCGTTGCTAACCGCACAACCAGTTTAACTCAATTAACTAAATTAAATCGAGTACAACCTCGCATTAACGTAATGCACCACTACACTTCGAACTCGTTACAACTATAATTACTTTGCATGCCTCGCCAACTACCTCTAACTCGAAATTCAGGAGCTAATTGAGTTTATCACACTAGCTTAACTATTACAAGTTATTTTTAGATTATATTACATTTTATTGTACATCTCAATTAAGGGGATGTTCAAAATAGACATGCACCAAATTTAGCCCACACCAGTGGTAGGTGTCGTTGGCACTGTGGTCCCACACCAGTGTAGGTGTCATTGGACCTCCTAGTCAGTCCCACACTAGCGTGGGTGCTAAAATTTTCATGAACTTAAACACTTTCAACAAGAAAAGGAGATTATCCTTCACCCCGATCCTACCTCTATGGTATTCAAATTTTCGGTGAGCACCTTCATTAGAATATCTCGTATCCCGATCTTCCGTAGGAATGTACTCAAGTAACGTTATTCTCCTCTCGCACACAATATCCTAGATGGTGGTATCGATATCTATGTGCTTGGACCTATCATGAAATACATGATTAATCAAGAGTTTAATGCAACTCTAATTATCACAATGTATCATTGTCGATCCATCCGAGAACCAAACACACCAACCAAGATATTTCTCGTCCAAATAGCCTCACATGTAGCTTGAATCTCTTCCATGTACTCGTCACGAATTGAGTGCCATAGATCGATGCATCTGGCCGTACTCAAGAAAACTAATGTCAATCTTATGCTAAAGATCCTCCGTTTCTAATGTGCTCTTTTCCGTATGATTGATCGCTCCCCAATCTTCATCTATGAAGCCTTGAAGCTTCACTCCTCCGTCCGTCTATACCATAGACCATACTATGATGTGCCCCTAGGTATCTCAAGACATGCTTCCCCGCTTCCAAAAGAGCTTGGTAGCTTAACCATAGCTTGACTCGCTGGTTAATTGCGTAGCAAATGTATGGTCCGGTGTTCACTAGATACATCATCAACCAACTAACTTCATGTAGACGTAGGCATTCACTACCCATCTAGAAGTAGTATCCCTTTCTCCAATTTCATGGAAAAGGAGGTCCATGGGTTTGCAGATTTCCATGTGAAACTTACCCATTATCTTGGCATACTTTCCTTGAGAAACAAAATTTCACCATCCCACTACCATATTTTCAAACCAAGGAAATAATGGAGTCCCATGTCTCATTTAGAACTCCCTGCATGAGTGTATCAGCCTTCTCATCACTACCAAATTAGGATAATCAACATAAAGAAAAATAATCAATAGCTTACCCCTAACCACAACTGCATGTGTTTGCATCGCCTTCACTTTTGGTGAAGCCTAGTCCATGTTGAAATAGTTGTCTATCCGAGTGTGCCAAGCACGAGGTGCTTACTTCAGCCCATAAAATTCTCTCTTGAGTCAACACACATGTGAATCATAGTTGAAGATCTCGAAACCTTTCTAGCTACTCTATTTACATCCATCCTGATGAATGCGCCACCCCATATGTGTCGAGAGTGCAAGGATGGATCTAATGGAAGAGTACTTGGCAACAGGTTCAAAGTCTCATCATAATCGATCCCTCTATCTCGGAGAATAATCGAGCCACAACTGCCTTGTATTTCTCCACTCCCATCAATATCTTGCTTCTACCTTGTAGATCCATCTCGATCCAACCACCGATTTGTCGACCGGGTCTTGGGAAAATATCCCATGCACTATTCTTGACAATGGAGTCATACTCCTCCACCATTGTATCAACCTAATTTGATTGCCGTACCGTCTCCGAAAGGAATACTGCTCAGTCACAATACATTTTCTCATAAGATACGTGTATCTAGTAAACCTATCCTCGGAGACTCGTTTCTAAGCTTGTTCGTGAATTAGGGGCTCCTACGTTCTCTACAACATCAAGTCTCAATCTATCATCTTCCGTGGTGCGCCTTCTACCATTTTTGATGGATGGATTTGCATGAGTGTTTTCTCACACCATGATCCTCCTCATGTGGTTGCTCCACATCTTGAGGGCTCATCCTTGGGAACCAAGAGTTCCACCTCGCATGCAAGTATAGATCCCTCTCAAGGGAAAAATTGCATGGCTTTCTCCTCATCAAATTTTATATCTTGTTGTAGAACAATCATTATGATGTTTGGAAATAATTCGATAGTTTTGGGGCATTTCAATGTACCCCACAAAAATATCGATCTCGCTCTTTTCGGTTCCGCCTTCTTCCTAGCGTCTTTGGTCACATGCAAATAAATAACATGAGCCGAAAATATTAAAGTGTGAAACATCGTGTTTCTTACCAATGAAAGCCTCTTCTATTGTACTCGGCAAGTATCCTACGAGGACAACTATTTTGCACAAATATCGCAGCGTTGCGATGCTTCTCGCGCCCAGGATGGATAGTTAGGGCTCTCGATCATGCAACATCTTCTTGCTACACCCACAATCGTTCTATTATTTCTTTCAACGAATTCCCATTTTGTCAGGTTATGAGGAGCTATCGTCTCTTCTTTGAATTCCTTCTCTTTGCTGCTAATTTCTTGACTTTTTAGAGATGTATTCTCCACCATTATCGCCTCCTAAGAGCCTTCAATCGTTTCCCGTGTCTTTCTCCACCAAGGTTTTAAACTTAAGAAATTTGAGAATGTTTGATCTTTCGTCCGCATGAAGTAGATCCAACACTTACGAGAAAATTCATCAAAAAATATCACATAGTAATTATGTTTTGATGTCAAAGAAACAATGAATGGTCCACACACATCTCAGGTGACTCCCTCTCACGTATCCCCCGAGGCTTGGTTCTTCTTCTCATGAAAGGTGGCCTTTACATATTTTCCCCATAGTACATCCCTTTCATGTGTCCGATTGCACAAGTGTACCCTTGCAAAGACCCGAAGAAATTTGTTGCATGACTTTCAAGGCTCAATGGTGAAGATGGCCCAATCTCCTATGCCATAATTCACCCTCATCCCATCTCACCACTTTGTTGAGTGAGCTAATAGCAGACCCCCATGGATTCGATCTCTGATTTCGTTAAGTGGGCGTGTATTCCCGTGCATGTTAGCTAATGCCTAGAACTTCAACAATGAGCTCGACCTCGAGGTTTACCTAGATCAAACCTAGCAAATGGAGCAGAGAATGTGCTAGGAATTCATGATGCAAAATTTCATTGGGTTTGTAAACTTAATCCATTCAATAATGGCGCCAAAGAGAAAATAATTAATCACAAGAGGAATCATACGAACTTTGTCTTCTTACATTCTAAGGCTCAACCATGGTCACTTTCGCAAAATAAAACTTCATTTAGACAAACTTTTCTATATAATCTTGGACCCGTAGCTAATATGTGGTTGTGCATTCGAAAGGCCCCTACTTTCAAATGCGGTGGCTTCATTGTTGTGATCAATGCATGCTAAATGGATGGGGTAAAATATAATTTTCTAATGCAAACAATGTACTCTGGGATTTAAACACATTTCCATTGTCATTGCTCTGACACTTGAAGCCACGACCTGAAAGGTGTCCGGTGAGCCGAATATTCCGTGTCTTGACTACGAATGCTTTCGTTAGCAAGATAGCAGTAGTAACCCAAACGGGTGGTTTCCAAAGGGGCTATAACTAACGTCTCTTGGTAGAAGAAGAAATCGTGGTTATGAGATGTTTTGAAATGCTGTACCAGTCTCTGTTGTGCAACATAGGACGTCCTGAGATCAGAAGAGTGATTAAAAATAGTGGTTACATGCATATGTTATATTTCTACAAATCTCTCGTGATACACATTGCCTCAATAGAAGGAAAGTCATGTATTTCCCCCGTTGCTATTTATGATCTTCAATGGCTCAAAAAATGATCGATATCTTCTAGTGGCCGAGACGATCCAAGGAACCACCCAATACAACACATTGTCACGTTTATTTTATGACGAACACCCCATGGTGAGGGAAATGTCATAGCATATATTTAGTTTGTATGATAAAATAAAATCGAGGAGGAAGATCCTGCCAAGTGGACTATCGATATTTTGTATAAACTTTGTAACCAAATTGACCTACCACTCCACGTTGTATTTTCATGTATTTTCAACCAATAAACAATTATAAAGATATTTTTTTTTGAATTTGGCTTCTACGATCCATAATTTGTAAAAATATTTTCCGTGATAATCACATATGATCATATATTTCAAAATATGATCATTTATTGTGGATGCTTCTTTAACCAACTAAGCAGTGGTTCATTTTCAAGACAATATAATCGTGGTTCAAAATTATATTAATGTAGCAGAAAAGAAAATACGAGTAAGATGTTTAATTCGCATTTATAGTGATGTTAATGCTAAATACTTTATTAAAATAAAATAGTAAAAATTAAATAAAAAGAAATAACAAATTTCAAATTTGGAAATTATAAAGGTATTTAAAAGTTTTAAATTTATAAATTTATATATTTTTAAAGTATTTAAAAAGTTTTAAATTTTTTAAAATTGTATCTTTTTTATTATAAAATTGAATGATTAAAAAAAATTACATATTGAAATTTTTATTTTTTATTTTAAATTTGAAACATTTAAATTTTTAAATTTAAAATACATCTTATATTTTCAATTGAATTTTTAATTTGAAATTACGAAGGAAAAAAATCGATTAAATTAATATATTTTAGATAATTAACATTTTAAAACATTGTTTATGAATTTTATTTTTCCTAGCCAAATTGTATGGGCTCATTTTGAAAAAGAAGTTATTTTTGGGCTAGAAAACCATGGTAAAGAGTTAAAGGGAAAACTGCAGAGACATCACTTAATATTGACCATCTTTTTCACTCTTAGATCATTGCAAAGGAGTGTAGCAATAGTAAATCTAATCTCTTATGTTGTTTTGAGGACTTTAGAAAAGCTTTCAACATTGTTTCTCAAGACAAGCTCCTCGGGAGAGACTTGAAGAGATCATGGTTTCTCCTAAACCGAGGATTGTTTGATCCACCTCTACAAGACCGGCTATTTCCAACCTTAATACCAATGAAGCACTACAACATAAAGGGGGTTTGAAGATAATATTTAAGACAATTTTTGAGTAAATTGTCTTTAAGTCGGCATCTCAAATTAAATTGTCTTAAATTAAATTTTTCTTAAAATATTGTCTCTATAAAGACAATATACAATACAATAATTTTTGTCTCTTGAGAGACATTTTTATTTTTGTTTTTCCAAAGACAAATAATTTTTTGTCTCTATTAGAGATGATAGTTGGGATTAAAGACATTGTCTTTAAAGAGATGATGTCTTGATCCTAACTACTGTCTCCTCTTTACAAAAAAAAAATTACATTCAAAGATAGTAATAAAATCACTTTTGTCTCTTTGTAGACTATAAAATAATTAATCTAGCAAAATATATCACCATTGAAATAACCATTATTAAAAATATTTAATAAAAAAATAAACTACAATATCATCGATGAATTCATTAGGACACAAGAATCGAAACATCGGCCTCCTATCGATAAAGTAGGTTCTCTTCCATTGAGCTAGCACCCATTAAAGAATTATGTGGAGTTATGGTAGTCCTTTGAAATTTAATATATAGGTACGTTTAAGAAAAATTCTTGATACATAAGGGTGTAATATTTATAAAATCTAAAATCACGTAACCCCTATTTTTAACTCGAGCAAAATAAATCAATGGACTAGTTCAATTTCATAGTCATGTAGCATGACTCACACACACAATAGGAGGACTCATGGAAGAAGTAAAACAATGCATGGACCCAAAATAGGGTCATGCACGACATAGAAGTGTCATATGGAAAAGAAGATGGTGACCATGTGGAAAGGGAGTTTTCTAAGGAGTAAAAAAATAATTTAAGTGTTAGCGGGCCTTGATTTTAGACCAATGTAGTCTTTAAATTTTATTTTTGTTAGGGGGTTAAAGATAGAAAGGAATCAAATAAGTTCCATAAAAACTTCCTTCCAGAATCTTTTACCTCCTCCATTGACAAGTGCCAATAGTTGGACCCGATGAGATGGTGACATCAAATCCGCAGGAAAGGTTAATTAAAAGAGTCAATAGTTAGTGACATCAACAGGATGTCATACAACCTAAAATTCAATCATGTGGAAGTGAATATAGTCATATCCCCCGAGGAATATTTTTCTCTTGTTGGTGTTTTCCAAGCCAACCATAGAAACCAATGGACGCATTTTGATGGGTATGACATTAAGGTGATGTCAACCCAATAAGAATAATATGGAGGAAAGGAATATGGTTGATTTAATAAGCCATCAACTACTATAAAGGGCCCATTAGGGAGGGTCATTAAGTGAATCTCTTTTCCCCCAACTGTGCTAGGAGGCTAGAGGAGAATTTTTGACGATGGAAACCAATAGGCATATGTGCTAGTCATCGAGTTATGATTTCATAGTATAGGCTAAAAGGTTTGGCTAATAAAAGGAATAGAAGATGAGGATAAAATTGGTATTTTGGGGAGGCATTATATATCTATCAAGGCCATGTTCATTGAATTTAAGATCTCCAACTACCATTATAGTGTTATGGTGGTTGTGGTGCGTAGCACATAATATATTTTGGTGAAGGAAGGAATGATGGATAAGTGAAGGGTCACGAAAGTGTAGAATGAAACCTGGTAATATGGAAGGATGATGACTGGGTGTATGAAGATGGAAGAAATCTCAATGATGCTTGAGAAAATACATATGGCTTTCAAAGCCTTTTCTGCAAGACAACAAGGAGACCAATAAATGTAATAGCTTGGTATCAAAGCTCAAAAGTTATGATCCATTTCATGAGGAAACTAGGTGTGGATAAGAGAATCTAGAAGTGGGATTGGGGGAAGGTGACCCAAGGGTTATTTGATTACGAGGAATTAGTGGTAGAGGGGGGTCCTTAGTCAATTCCGTATGGTGGAACCGAAAGTCAATTCTCCTTCTATCGATAGAAAATCTTTCCTTCTCAACATTAACATCATTTTGAGGGATTTTTTGTTACCATAAATGTTCTGTAAAAGTATCTAGATTTTTTGTAAATTGACATACGTTCCCAACCTCATACTATTTTCATCGAGAAAAGAGGGAAACCTCCCTTTGTAGATAAATTTTCCTTTCTTGATGTTTAAAATTTGCATCACTATAGCATATTCTATGTACTTCACTTCATACAGCTTACAACCACTCAAATGATACCCCACTTCCAAAATGTTATAAACTCCAAAGTTCTCTCCCTTGATTCAAGAATTCGCAGAAGTGCCTATGTATCAAACTTGGTAATATCTCGCAAATGGATCAAATTTGACACTTGAAAACATGTCCACCGATCAATGGTAGGAATCATCATTGCACAAAAACAAGTTCCAACTTTTGGACTCACACCATTCAAAAATGCACCACGTGTAGCTTTGTCACCTTGTAGCGCACATGCTACAAAACAAGCCCTAGGTTTCAACCCTCTTGACTCGTCTAGTTTATAGGGGCTCCAATCCTTGATGATTTAAAGCCTAAAAAGGAGTAATAATAAAGACATTCGCAAAGAGTGTTCCTAAAGTGAACAAGTGAGAAGAGTATATAAGTTAAACCAATTCTCGCTTAAGAAAACACAAAGGTGAGGGAAATAAAAAAACATGTCCATTAATCAATGGTAGCAATCATCAATGCACAAAAACAAGTTCAAACTTAGACTCACACCATTCAAAAATGCATCACATGTAGCTTAGTCACGTTAAAGTGGGCATGCCACAAAAACAAGAAAACTTAGGTTTCAACCATACCGACTCCATTTCCGTATTACAAGGGGCTCCCATCCTTAATGATTCAAAACCTAAAAGGATTAATGATAGGCACATTCTCGTAAAGTGTGTCCCTTAGAATGAACTCAAATAGTTTTTCTTCACATTTCTCTTCAAAATCTATTGAGAGATTGAATCTTATACAACGTAAGTAATATTTGTTTCTCGTACAAAACTAGAGAAAATTCATCTTACATCAAGACATCATTCGAGACTATGATGCTTATTTGTACATTTTTTGTGAAGAAGAGACAAAAAAAGGCCTATCTATCCATTAGAATGATTTCCCACAACTCTATTATCAGAAAAGAGAACTCTTAAAGATACAAAGCATTGCTAGTTTCATTGTTTTTTGTGTCATGTTCTAGAAATCAAAGTTTGTAGCTTACTAAGACCCCCTTTCCCCGCGTAAGGACATTTCTGTAATACAAGATCCACCAAATGCCACCTACCTTTGCAATAGCCCCTAAGCCAAATAAAAACACGTCACTTTCATGTATTGTTTGGAAAGGGAGGAACAAACTTGTTGCTTTTTGATGATAGAAAATGAAGTGGTATTTAAATAAACATCCCGCTTTTTCAAATCAATGATGACAACCGTAATTTACATTGCACTTCCAATGCATACAATGAGCGGTGAAACACCACCAACATGCACAATGAAGGAAGGTTCTAATAAATATGAAAATAAGGATTATTTTTTTCATTTTCACATTTTATATTAAAAATAAACAAAGAGAATATAGTCAACACCTTGTGCTCTTCTCCTAGACACAAGTTCAACAATCCCTTGCCCTCCTCAAGAACTCCATCTATTAGGGGACCTAGCAAGGAGATGAATATGCTACTGCCTCCTTCCATAGAAACCACTTTGGCAACATCCACATTGACCGATAAATTTGTTATGCCCCACGTAAGAACATATAAAATTCACTTGCCGATACCGATCGAGTTGCTTTCAACATGTAATTGGAGAAGTGCTTCACAAACCGACTCTCCACCTCGCACATAAATAAGAAGTGAAACTAATAGAAATGATTATTTTCACATAATCATCCATGGAAATGTAAATTAAGAAGGTTGTGCGTAATGCAAGGCAAAAGAGATCACATTTACCCATAAATTGGGAATGTTGATTTCACAAGATCACTTTTGAATAAGTAATATTTAGAAAGTAATGCAAGTGCAATGTATTCCTTGCCACTTCTCGGGTTGTACCCCTCTCGACACAAATTTCTCAAGATCCAAATTTAACCTAATACTTCCTTCATTCATTGCAAATTTTTTCCTAGAAGGATCAACAATTACAATCTCATCATCAATCACCACAAATATTGCAAGTGCGTTGACCGACTTTCATAATTCAATACACATAGAACCTTTAAGATCTCCAAAAATCGCTGACCTCGAAGCCGCATCTCCAGGGCTATATCCCGTGCGACATTCACCACAACCAACATCGTAATATTGACTCAAGTTTCGAATCCATTATCCACTCGATGTTTTGAGAACCTACTAGAGACAAAACTTAAGAGTCATTGCATTTCCTAGTTTCGTCTCATCAACAATCATCTAATGAAAGGCTAAGCTCTAAAATATTTTGGCAATTCTTGAAAAGTGCCCAAATATGAACTCGTCCATGTTCCCCGTAACCGCATGTACCGTATCTCGCTAAGCCTTTGGCACAAGAGGGAAACAAATGAGTATTATCAAGCATAAGTCTGTGAGTTTTTCACACAACCGGGGCTTAACCGTAGGCTCGAACCACCCGTGATGCATGTACGGCATGGAAAGCAATGAATCCCCCGAGGTCACAACACCTATCCATATCTAATGCATTCATCGCACCAATTTTTCCAAGGAATAACATACAAATGTTGTTAAAACATGATAAAGTGGACTCTAATTTACAAATAAAATAATAATATTTCACTTTTATTCTTTGTTGTAGCCACATATTTCATCCACAATCCAGGTGAACACATTGGTGCTTAAATGCACTCACAAGTACAAAACTCGATAGATGCCAAAGAAACTACATGTGCAATAATCTAAAAAATCGTTTCCAAGAAGCAAGTCAAACTTTATTATGATTAATCTAGTGAGATCTTCTCAAAAGTGTTTACAAGAAGTAAATAAAAGTTTATAATGAATCATCCAATAGGCTCCTATAAGAAAAATCCTTAATTCAACATCCCAAAAAATTTCAAGCTTGTATGATAAGCAATTCGCTTCATGTGAGCCCCTCGAACCACTTGAAATTTGATTTATATTATCTTTTTTTGGGAGAATAACCATACCAAATTGGAGAATCCCGATTTTTTATGACTAGCTAAGGTATCCTTCCCAAAATTATGGAAAGAAATTCTGTATAGCTAGACTAGCACCACAAGCTTAGGTCTTAAGAAATTTTTTTACATGCGCATGTTTTGGCTATGTTGGTTTCGACACTGTGGCTCACCCCAAGAAATCTAAGCATCCATGAGAGATCATTATCATCATTAGCACCATTAAATTGACTCAACCATTGGCTTCATACATAGGTCGCTAAAAAATTCCATCGCATGCACCTCACTTTCTAAAGTAAGTAAATGGTTGGATCGTTTCGAGACTCGTGTATTTATTACCATTTTAAAAGGGATTAAATAAAATGTTGAAGGGAATAGTACTGGAGCCGTGAAGAGGACATCAGTGAATAAGCGAAACTATAAATGGCATCATCTACCTTCAATGAGTGTTCAATTTTCTAGGAAAATGAGGGCTTCAATCAAGCTTTTGCAACCATTATTGTTTTCTCGATTCTAGGGTTTTCGTTTCTTCTTCTTCACAAACTCGTTTCTAATGGATCAGATTCTCGTAGTTTTAAGTTTTGTTGGGTCTCGAGATATCGAATTGTCGGATGATGATTCAATTAAGGATTTCAGTAGTTAGACGATATTTTTATTTTTATTATTATTATTTTATTCTCGATTTCGATGTTGAAATTTCTAACTCGACAAAGAATCTAAATTTTTTGAGTTATAATTTTGAGCTCAATCATCAAATTTATTATGTTGATGACTTTTAGCCCACCTTCAATCCTAAACAAGAACTACGTCGCCTCTAGAGTCACTCGCGTACTCCCGCACTCCTTAGAGATCTTCTCGAGTTCTTTCTCTCGGGGAATCTACCTTAACAGAGCTTAAACAATTTAAAAATATATATTTCTATGAATGAAAGGAAAATGTTTGAATTATTTTGAAAACGTTTTATTTTTTTTCATTTTTGGAGTCAACTTGATATTCTAGCAAAGATAACCTAGAGAGTTTCTAACATACGTATGATCCCCTAATTTTTCATGATCCTAATGGTAAATTAGGACCAAGGAAGAGAGATCTGTAATGGTTAAAGAGTTATTAGGTAGTTAGCTTAAATGAACAAAGAGGAATCTTTACGATGTAGAAATCATAAAAATAACTTGATTTAAATTCTTTATTAATTAAAAAAATATGTAATAAAATGAGTTAAAAAACATATATACACTTAAAAACATGGAATAATATTGTTAACCATGAAGATTTACTACCACTTTACCATGGATATTCTTAATCTATAAATAGACTTTGTTATGTCCAAAAAATCATACTCACTTCATATAACACTTTGCTCATATGACTTTTTTTAATTAATTAATTTAATAAAAATAAAAATAAATATAACTACTTTGAGAGAAATCTCAACCATATATTTATGTACACATAATCTATAATATTCCATGGAGGTTAATTCCTGTAATACACCTAATAATTGATTAATAATTATATTAAAATTCTAAAACCAATTCCAAAATAAACAAGCCCCATAATTACAATTATTATTGAAATTTAATCAAATCACTTATATTTTTAAATAAAAAACAAATTTAAATTTACCATAAAACTTAGTGAATCATCCATTAATTAAAAACATTATATATATATATATATATATATATATATATATATATATATATATATATATATATATATATATATATATATATATATATATATATATATATATATATATAAGGGATTAGAAACAACAAATCACCCATGAGAAAAAGAAAGCACATAGCATGATCTATCTAGAAGTGAATAATTACACATAACCATATCTTATCAATTTAGGGTGGTGAGAGTTGAACTATGCATTTTTTTTTTTTGTAAGTCAAGACCCACGGGGATTGGAACCGGTGACTTATCGCATGGAGTGCCTTAACAGCACCCTTCACTACGTAACCAAAGCCCGGTGGGTCGTAGAGTTGAACTATGCATTAGTATCCTTAGTTATAAACTAAAATTTTTATTTTTGTTACTTAATTTTACATGTAGCGTGCTATTCCAATTTTGAAAATGGGAAAATTTTGTTTATTTTTAAATTTAAATATTATTATTTTATTATTATATGTTTTTTTTTTAAATTAATATACAAATTTATTTTAAATGTTAACGTGTTTAATAAAATTATCTAAACATATAAAATGATGATTATCTAAAATTATAATATTTTTCTAACTCAAAACTCCACACACAACTATCAAGAGAAAATTCTTGAAATTTGACAACTCGTATAATGTCCTATCCACCACAATCACAAACAAACAAAATGACCACAACATGTATGTGCTTGTCGTTGGCATCGATAAAGAATTGAATTCCAACATGGCAAGCCCGACTTAGTTGATCGTTGGTATCTTAGCAAGATAGTTATTATCAAATCAAGTGCCACTCTCCACACAATACAAATTAGAATCGAGTAGTCTTTAGTGCAAATTTTTGAAGGATTTTCATGTGGATTTTTCCGTCTAATTTCTATAAAACTGCAGGGAATTTATTGAAACTAGAAATTTGATGTATAACCTTGCACAATAGAAGTGCCCTAGGGGTTTTTTAGGGTGTTGAATCTATATATACAAATAAAAACAAGTTTAAATAACACAAATCAAGATTTTACCTCAAAACTTTTCACTCGTATCTCAGACCAAAATCCAAAAAGTCGCACTAAAGAAAACTCCAATTAGAATTGTCTTCCATCTATAACACACATTATAAAATTTGAAAAATGCCTAAAAACACCACACATGGCATCAAAGAAATATGTTAATGTAATATTCCTAAATGGGGAAAGCAAGAATATATCATATAAAATATGAGAGTAGTAGCAGTGAATACATCAATATACATCAATATGAGACAATGTACAACCATTTTATTAAGCATATAGAAAATAATAGCACAAGATCTTGAGGATAAAGTCACTCAAGTACCATACAAGCCTCTAATAAGCAGATATGCAATCACATGAAAAATAGCTACTATACAAATGCCTTAGCTAAGATAGCGCATTTTTAGGCATAATTGCTGCATAAATATATATCAATATAGATATGTCATATATAGCTCAAACAATGCTAGGAGTGAAGATATAACACTCCTAAACACCTTTCCAAGAGAAACTCTGTGAAGGGTTTCTCGGAAATAACCCAAAGTACAAAATGTTGAAATGCAACCCCTAGGGCCGAATTGCGTACCGCAAGTCGAATACCAAAAGAAGGTTGCTAAACCGATAAAGAATGAATATATCTCCTCCAACAAAGTCTCCCGATGAAAGGTTGATTCTAACACTCGAAGATCTCACTCCTCCAAATCACATCAAACCTCCACCGCAAATGCTCACCGAAATAACATAGTCAAAGAAGGAATTTGCATTGTAGATGATGGGAATAGGTTGCTCCGGTGCTAAGATGTGAAATAAAGCTCAGAACCTCCTTTGTTGATCTCCCAATGAGAATAATTCTTCCTCCCGAAAATAGCTCGTAAAGTGGGTTTCTCAACCCTCCAATCGCAACACCTTGCAACACAACATAAATCTAACAAAATTGTATCAGCAAGATTGCTTGGCCGTAATGTCGGATGTGTGGAAATGATAGTACAATAATCTTTCCAAGAGGCTACCTCAAGGGAAGAGGTGGGATCCCCCCGCTCAGAACACTCCCGTGCTAAACATCACTGCGAGCTCAACTAAATCAAATCAAGGATGCAAGAAGTCATACACTACAAAATCAATAATCAATAAAAATAACACACTATGGCTGCCTTGCCATCCTTATAAAAATGTGAGCCTTCTCACTTTGGGTCCCACTCCATTCGGGTTTCCACTATCATGGAGTCTTCCTTCCATTCACATTGCACCGTCTCTTATTGCCGATCCACTCCTCCATACCAATGTCAATGCTGACTTCAGTCAAACTTGACCTTGTCCACATGCATTAGCCCCTGTCACACAATGAGGGTGCTTTATCCATCTATGAATATGTCTCATTTTCAAATTAAGAGGGATTTATGCCTACTAAAGAGATTTATGGGCCTCTACCCATTTATTCATCTAACTAAATGACAAGAGAAAAATTAATATTCCAATTAGCCGTACATAATTTAGGAATATTACAACCCTCCCTCCCAAATGTTTCTCGTCCTTAAGAAAATGCAAGGATAGAACCGAAGAGCCTCCTATCCTCCTCCCCGTAGCATCCTCATATGATAAAATCATCCAAGGAACAAGATGATGTCTCATCAATAAATCTCCAAGTTGCTCCTCCCATATGCAAGCTAGCTTTTGGTGACCATCCCAAATAGCTATCATCATAAAGACGTAAATAACCATGGAGGCAAAAATGCTAGTCTATAGGGTCTCTTGAGGCATGGAATATGAAAGAGATGGAACTATCATTCCCACGTGAAGCCTCCATCCCCAAGCTCATCCATACAAAATGAGTGACCTCCAACATGGAAACTCATGAAATATCTCCCACACAGCTCGTAAAGTAGGGTAATGATAGGCCAACATGATGGATCAAATTTTCCATCCCACGTTATATCTCTCTCCAGCTTATAATAAGTGTATTTTCCGTTGAAGGGTTGTAAATGATGTTGCCTTCGTGAAGAAAAATGTAGTTGAATATTCAAAGATCCATTATTTGGTTCTTGCCCATACCATCCATATAAAGTAAATATGAAATTATCAGTCCCATGGAATCCAAATGAGAGAGGTAATCGAAAGCTTCTGATAGTGTTGGAAGGTACCAACATTTTCCCAAGTGGTCACAACGCTAATTTTTCTAACCGTTGTTTCAAAAAAAATAACATGGTAAGCTATCTCCTAACAAATTTCTAGTTGTGCATGTTATCACATCTACTACTAAATATAGTAAACACACATTGTAGATCAAATGAGCATACAGAAATAGTACAATACTTGCCCAAAGCCATACAATAAATTTCTTCTCCATCATAGATGTTGGTCCCAAAATGACCCGTGAAGCCTAAATAGAGCTTGCCCTCTTGTGAGAAATGCACTAGAGCAGAGATGGTAAGAGAATGAAAATATCGTGTTAGATAATCAATAGCAACACAACTCAAATTTTACCATGTACCGAGAGTAGGCCGATAATAAGATCCATGAATGAGCCCTCCATAGTGGTATGAAATATTTCTATGAAAAGGAATGAACCAGTGTGTTGTATGTAAAGCATTCTCCTATGCTTGGAGATCTAAGTCAAGAAGATCATATCATGGCAATAGATGTTCCATCCACTACTCCATCAATTTCATCTCCTATTTTTCCATCTAGTGCACTACGTGAGCGATCCCGGGAACACTCCATCAACAACCCTAAGTCTTCGTAGTGACAACGGTTGTTTCCCTTTGTAATAATTCTCTTGTCATCTCATAGCTCCATTCTTTGACATGCCAAATGTTAAAGTCATATACCATAATGCTGCTATATATGGGAGATTCCTTCCAAAGTGGAAGTACCTCTTGATCTTCCAAGGCTAAGGATTATCCCCTTTGCACCATGATAGTGCCATCACCTACTCCTCCAACATCATGCAAAGCATGGGAGAAAATCAGCCCATACTCTCCCAAGAGTTTCCAAAACAAAAAAAACTCTTGTTGCCTCCCCACACCATCATCATATAAAACAAGGAGAAACAACATGATGTTTGAAATGAAAGATATCACATCACCCCAATACACCCAAACTCCTTGCTGCCATATGATGCAAGTGCCATGCCAAGTCCCATCCATCAACATACCCTTTGGATAAGGATATGTCACATGATGGGAAAAATATTTTAAGAGTAGCCAACGCAGCCTTGCCTCCTACTGTCCGGTGTCATAGATCTACAAGTGGCTTTCCAGCCTCTTACTCATCCACATCACCCATCCAACCAATGGTGATTTTCTATCATCAGGCTCAAAATCGGCATCCCTCTAATGGATAATACCATCCTCCCAAATCATATTTCTATCTTTTCATTTCATGGAATGTTGAAATGCAAACTCCTGGAGATCTCCAAATGAATACCACTCCTCAATGACCAAGTTGATCCCATAAGGATCCAAATATATTGAAGAAAAATTTTTCTCATCGAGCATTGAAGTGCTCATCAAGAATGATCCATTATAACAATGGAAGATAAGATGTCTCTCATCAACCATCTGCCTATCCCCTGCTACACATGTAGAATGGTGATTGGAATTTTCCAATAAAGGTTGGGCCCCCAACTCATCAATGCTGCACAGTGACAGCGCTGCTAATTTCCATGATGATGCATATGATGTCTCAAGATTATGCTCAATGTTGAACACATAGTTCTGCATTGCTCTACTCAGGACAATGTGCATCCCATCCTCCAAAATTCTACACTCCAACCCCAAGAGTTGTGTGTAGCTCAAAAATGTTATACTAGGATGATTGTATAACTCCTCGTTGAAAACATCAAGGGTCCTCAGTGCAGTGATAGTCTACTGCTCTAAATCAGCAAGGTGCTTTGACCCTAGGCCATGCATTTGCCCTGACAACATGTTTCCATAATCCTCCATATGATGTGTTGAAACAATAGGAAATGGAAATATGTGCATACCTTTGTAAATATTTGGAACATCTTGTACTGCTACATGGGATCCTTCCTCTAGTGTGATGAATTCCCCAACTCCTAATGATGATGGTTGCTTTAATTCTATGGTTGCATCAGTGTTGGTACAAATCTCCTCCTCCTCATGCATCTCGAGAATAGTGCATAGGACTCTAAATTTCAGGAGATCAAGACCACTGTGCAAAGGTGCAATGGTTATTTATCCTGATGCAAGTGCTCCTGCAACAAGTGGTGGTGAAGGCATCTTCTCCTCTGATTTCTTTTATCAAACTTTTTAGTCAACCTTTGAGTAAATATACATATGCAGTCACTTGTGCACGATTCAAATGGTTGAACCACCAAATTTTTGCTTCACGCTCAAGGTGTAGCACTGCAATATCAAAAGCTTCTCTCTCTACTACTGGATGTAGTAGAAAAAATGCATCCAACTTCATACCCCAAGCCCTTGTTGTACATGTGGATGACCCATCAAATGCAGGTAATAGGAATCTATTGCTGAAAGGCCTTCTTTCTTCTTTGAGTTGAATGAACTGTGGGAGAGTTAGATTCTCCTTTAAAGCTCTAGGTTGAGACTTATATTCTGCAATTTATTCACTCAGAGTCTCATGATCCAAGTGTCCTCCATCTCCATGCCTTTTGTTTTATTCCTCAAAAGAAAATGACATAGTGTATTGCTTGGAAGCTCTATGCAACACCAGTTCTTTCTTCTGCTGATAGGAAGTACATGGACCTTCCTCTTCTTGAAACCTTTTATAGGTCTCATTGCATCTCTCCATTCTTCTTTGCTTGACCTCCTTGGTGAGGTCCCTCTTAGATCCAAAAAGTGATGAGACAAAGCTCATTCCTTCCATCATTTTAGACCTCATTTTCTTCTCTTCTTCTTCTTATAGCATATTGGCTAAGATCCACTTTCGTAAAAAAAAAAAGTGTCTTCAAAGTTGAATGTTGGTTTGGAAATTTTAGGTTAATGATATTGTTTGAACGCTTGTGGAGCATGCTATTATGATGAAGATGTGATGGCTGCAGTAATTCTTGGGATAGGAACAAATGCATGCCATGTAGAGCGATCGGATGCAATGACTAAATGCCAACTTGCAAAATTTGGTAGCATGGTAACCTTTCACCTTTTGCTATTCATTTTTCCCCTATATAATCTTGCTATGGATACTTCTCTTGCTGAAAATATCAATGAATATTTATTTTGAACCTTTATTTAATCTTACGGAGTTTGAACTATAAGAACTATTTGGAATTGGCTTTTTTGATTAGGTAATCAACATGGAATGGGGAAATTTCTGGTCGGGTCATCTGCCACGGACTAGTTATGACGATTATTTAGATGTAGATAACTTGAATGCAGGCGATTAGGAAAATTTCTAATTTTTAGCATACAAAATTTTCATTTCTCAACTTTGTAGGGTTATTGAGTACCTGACTTATAGTTTGAAGAAGTTATAATGGTTCTTTATAGTTTGCTTCAGGGTTTTAAGTAACTGGTTTTGGGAATGTATCTTGGTTACATTGTGAGAAGGATGATTCTAAGGATGGAAGAGGAGTCAGATATTTTCGGAGATGTGACCCCATCAAGCCTCTTTGATCTATTCATCCGCAAGTTTGTATGTAGAGATATTTGTGTACAACTGTTTCACTACATTGATTAGAATTATGTTTCAGTACAAATTTTTTAAGTCAATAGTTGCACCTGTTAGAAGGAATAGTGGGATGGTTGTGTGATTTATTCATGTCCGTTAGGGTATCTCCCTATTTTAGGAATAAACCATGCAACAAGATATAGTACCATTGTGCTAACGTTTTTCTCTCTTTAAACATGTTTTTTCTATCTGAAATATGCAAGTTTTCCTTTTAACATGAATTCTTCTAAGAAATATTGTACACATTTTTTTACTTGCTTTAATTGTCTATCACATGGTCAAACTATATTTTTTCAGTACTAGAAGCATTTTATGAAAATCAATGAAATTCACTACTTCATTTCGTAAGGCCTTTGGGCAGTTTCAGAAACCTAAAAGATTGAATGTGAATTCTGTTTTGAGGATATAAAAAAGCTTCATGGATAGAGCAAAGAATTTGGAAGATGAGTTCTCCAGGTAGTATTTATTTTTGAACAACACTACTAGTTGCAGTGGATTTTCAATATTTATGATTGTTTATCAAACTTCAATAAAATTCTTATCCTTTTTTTATTGATAATTAACTGATGGATATTTTATTTATAGTCATTGCTCTTTCTTGAAGTGTTTGTGCTAACTATTTTGAACTAATTGAGGATCAAACATTGGTGGTATTGTTGTAATATGTTATATTCTTGTTTGTATTGAATAAATTATTTGTCGTAAAAGTTCAATTAATGTGTTATATCTTGGAAATTACAAGTATGGTAAATATGGGAAAACTATTAGTTCTTTGCATGTAAATTTGCAAAAAATATCAAAACTACTCTTATTTTATCTTTTCATTATAACAATCACTGATGTTTTGAGTTTCAATGACTAAGGATGGCCAAAGAGTTCCCTCAAATTGGAAGTTTGGTGTTGGAATTCGGTGTGGATTTTCCATTCAATAATCATATAGCAACTGGAATCTGAAAGTTGCATTTCAAAATAATCCTTTTTGGCAGATTACTAGTGGTGATTGCTACATATTTTCCATGTTGTAAATTTGCTCCGAACCACAGCTAATGTATTGTACCACAGGTGAGGAACACAATGGGAAGGGAATTGGCTTAGCAATTTATCCACTTATATTGTATTGATCCATAAATATACGCAAAACATTAATAAGTTGATATAGACTAGTTGGCTTATTCATATGTGAGAATGGACCCAAATAATAGTTCTTATTTGAAGAAATGCTCATCATACTTGGGTATTCTCGACATCATCGACCTCTAGCCCTGGACTTATTCACTTAGCCTTCTACATTATCTAGTTATATACATGTATACAAGGCTATCCTATTATTGTATACTTTTTACTTCATTTCATTTTATTCTAGACTTGGCTTTGGCATTTTCTAGGAGTTTTGTTTGCACTCCCACATTGTATAAGTAATCTACAACTTGATATATTTAGCATGTAACTTAGTTGGAATTATTGTGCCTAATATTTCCTTGAACGTTGAATACTAATTTTACTAAGGTGTTATTTTCTATTGTGACATTTTATTTTCTTTGTTTATACAGGTCATTTGACCACATAAAAGCCACTATTTCCCAATTGAAGAAAAATTGTTCGAGTTTCTTGCTTTTATGGGGGAAAATGGCATTGAGAATATTGTTGATGTTGAGGTATGTATCATATAAATATTTTATAGTCCACTTTATCTTATATTCCAGTGTTCATCATCTTTTATATATAACATTATTCTTGATGAAATAGGTAACCTGACCTCAAAACGGGAACTCTAGCCCAAAAAGACTCAAAAAACATGAAAAAACACCCCCAAAACAAAAAAAGTGTATTCCAAAATGCACTTGGTTTTTTTTTAAGGTCAAATTTCAACATTTTATAAAATTATGCTAAAAACAAAATTGTTTCTTGAAAAAAGGATTGAAAAAACACCCTCAAAACAAAACCAGTTGATGCTGGAATAACAAAAAAAAAATTGTCATATTTTTGACATTTTTAAAAATAGAAATAACATTTTTTTAATTTTTAAAATTCAAACATTAAAAAAAAACCTAAAATTTAAGAAAAAAATAAATTTAAAAAATAAAAACATTTTAAAGCTTAAAATTTAAAAATATATAGGAATAAAAAAATAAAAATAAAAACAAAATAAAAATTTTAATTCAAACGAAAATAAAAATAAATAAATAAAGATTAAAATTCAAAATATATAGAAATAAAAAAATAGAAATAAAAAAAAATTAAATTAAATTAAAAAAAAAACAAGTTAAAAAAAAAAGAAATTATAAAAAGTAAAATATAGAAATTAAATTTAAAAAAGAAAAAGAAAATGTTTATTAAATTTTAAAATAAAAAATAAAAATAAAAAAATAAAAAAAAAATGTGTGTAATAATTTTAAGTGAAAATCACATAAAAGAAATTTTTGTCGACGCGTTTCGAACCAGCCAGTGTGGTTCATCATCGGGACAAGATGAGAAATCTAATCAGGAAACCAGTTTAAGTAGATCAGGACATCTCCAACTAGCCATTGGAAAAACGGCTAGTTTGACTAGAATAGGAAGAATTTTATTTTTAATATTAATTCTATTATATTTTAAAATTTTTAATTATATTTTTATTTTAAATTCAATATAAAATAAAAATAAAATAAATAAATAAGTAATAATAATAATACTTAATTAATCAATTAATTTAAGATTACTAAAGAGGTAAGTTTCCCGATAAAAAACAAAAATAAAAATAAAAAAATAAAATAAAATAAAATAAAATAAAATAAAAAATAAATAAATAATTAAATGAAAAATAATTAAATAATACTAATAAAAATAAATAAAAATAAAAATTCATTAAAAAAATTAAAAAAATTAAAAATAAATAAATAAAAATAAAACTAATAATAATAATATAAATAATAATAATAATAATAATAATAAAATATAAAATAAATAAATAAAATCAAAAATCAAAATCGAAATCAAAATCAAAATCAAAAAATAAAAATAAAATTATATATATATATATATAAACAAAACAAAAAATATAATCAAAACCAAATTAATAAAATAAAAGAAGCATACATACGGAGGAATTAAGATCGAGATAGGAAAGAACGATCCAAAAAAAAAAAAAAACTAAGAATGAAGGGCAGGAATCCAGCATCTGCTAACATTCCACCCATCATCCCTATTAAGGTTAACTGACCTCTTTTCTATTTCCAAGGCTTCCCTCAACTTTCGGTGGTGGAAGTGGTCAATTGTTGCAATAACCTTAGTATCTTCAATACAAATATGGTGATTTGTTTTTTCAACATGCTCTGCCAAGGCAGAGGACCGAGATCTACCATGTCTAAGGTCAGTGACATGTTCATGAATTCTTTGGTTAATTGATATGTAAAAATTTATTGTTTTCCACCCCGGTTTTTAGTTTCACCTTATTACTCCAAAATAGTTAAATGCCCTTTCCCATATTCATACATTTAACAAGCTGGAAAATAAATTTTGCTGAAAACACAAATTCTGGAAAAATTACAGAATGCTGGAAAATGCAGAAATAAATATCAGCACACATAAAGCAGTCATTCACACATTTTGACACATATATTTTTGGTCAACATGACCCTGGAAAAACCCCCTACAACTCTTGGGGAAAACCAGTTCGAAAGCTCCTTCTTATTTCTGGAAAATGCTTTTTACAGTGAGAGAAATATTCAGCAAAAAATCAGCAAACAGACTTTTACAACTTATCTCGTTTTCCGTGCTTAACCACCGCCTCAGAAAATGTGCAAACAGCGAAAATCAAAACAGCAATAAATGTTGTACGGCCTCCTCGATTTTTGTGCCAAATTTCAGCCTTAAATGCTGCTGTACGGCCTGCCTAGAAATGCGTGCAAGCTGCCACAAAATCTGTTGTACGATTTCTGCCTCGAAATGTGTGCCAAAGGTACAGCCACTTGCTGTACGGCCTCCCTCAAATTTATGCTCCCCGAAATCTGTGCAAATCTGCTGTACGGCCTACTGTACGGCCTTCCTTCCTCAAAAATCGTGCCAAAAATCTGCCTCACTGTGTGCTAAATCAGCTGTACGGTCTTGCTGAAATGTTGCCTTGGAATGTGTGCCAAGCTGCTGCCTCCTTCTTCTCACTGCCCAGAAATCTCCCTTACTCTCTTGCTCTCCTTCTCTCAATCTGCTCATGAAAGAATGAATGACCTTTTCCTCCTTTTCCTCCTTTAACCTAACCCTAAGTGACTTTTGGGGAATCCCTAAATCCAATGGCTGAGATAGATTGAGATCTAAGGCTGAGATTAAATGCTCATTTAAATCTCACTTTCTATTTTTTAATTCACCCCACTTTAATAAAGACCCACTTAGTCATTTATTTCCAAAGTCACTTTTCCTTTCTAATTTTGCATTGACTTTATTAAAGTCACTTTAAAATTAGACTTTAGTAACTTTATCACTTAAAGTCACTTTTAAATTAGATTTGACTTTATAACTTTATAAAGTCACTTTAGTAACTTTATCACTTAAAGTCACTTTTAAATTAGATTTGACTTTATAACTTTATAAAGTCATTTTAGGAGAAAAATTAAATTCTTTTGGACACTTTTCCCTAGGCCAAAGATCAAAGCCTTAGGGAACCACCTGTCCTCCGGTACCAAATTTCAACACTCCCTCTTACCGAGGAAGGTGTTCCCCACCACACCCATCTTGTCTCTGAAGTAGACATGCTTGCCCCGTGGTAAGGCTTTGGTAAGAATATCTGCAACCTGCTCATCAGTGGGAATATGCTCAAGCTTCACAGCTCCTTTCTGAACATAGTCTCTGATGAAATGATATTTGATCCCGATATGCTTTGACCTGTCATGAAATACTGGATTCTCTGTGAGTTTAATGCAACTCTGATTATCACAGTAAATCACTGAAGGTCTCAACGGCTGACCAAATAAGCCAAACAACATCTTGCGAAGCCGGATGGCCTCACAACTAGCTAGACTGGCCGCCATATACTCTGCTTCCGCTGAACTCAATGCTACTGACTGCTGCTTTCGGCTGAACCATGACACCACTGCCAAACCCAACCCAAAGCAGCACCCTGAAGTGCTCTTCCTATCAGAAGCACAACCTGCCCAATCAGAATCAGTGTAACCTGCCAATCTCACTCCATCCCCCTGCCTGTAGTCCAGACCATAATCCACTGTCCCCTGCAAGTACCACAAAATGTGTTTTGCAGCCACCCAGTGAACCTTCCTAGGCTCACACATAAACTGACTCATCGTGTTGACTGCAAAACAAATATCTGGTCTAGTGTTGACCAAATACATCAAGGAACCAATCAGCTGTCTATACAATGTGGGATCCACCAACTCGGAATCCAAAGCATGAAGCTTCTTCCAGTTGGTGATCATCGGTGTCGACATGGGTTCACAATCCTCCATGTGGAATCTGCCAAGGATGTCCACAATATACTTCCCCTGTCCCAGGAAGAAATGCCCCTCCTCCTGCCACACCTCCAAACCCAAAAAGTAATGCATCAAGTCGATGTCCTTCATCTCAAACTCCGCCGCAAGATCTCTCTTGCAGTGCTCTATGAGTCTCTCTGCACCTGTAATGACCAAGTCATCCACATACAGCACCATAATGAGAGGCTCCTCACCTATCACAATATAGTAAAGGTTCGGATCTGCCTCACTCTTTGTGAAACCCATCTTCTGCAAGTAAGTATCTATCCTGGAGTACCAAGCTCTGGGAGCTTGCTTCAGGCCATAAAGGGCATTCTTCAGTCTACACACATGGGACTCCTTCCCATGCACCTCAAAGCCCTGTGGCTGCTCAATGTACACCTCCTCCTGTATGAAGCCATTGAGAAATGCGGTCTTCACATCCATCTGGTGGATCTTCCAACTCATCTCTGCTGCTATCGATATAATGGAGCGGATCGAAGTATATCGAGCCACGGGAGCGAAGGTCTCCTCATAATCAACTCCCTCTACCTGGGAGAACCCTCTAGCCACAAACCTCGCTTTGAATTTCTCAATGCTGCCATCTGCGGCATGCTTTACCTTGTAAAGCCATCTGGAAGTAACCACGGATTTTCCCTCAGGCCTCGGCACCACCTCCCAAACATCATTCTTCATGATAGAAGAATACTCCTCCTGCATGGCCTCTCTCCAGACCTGTTGGCTAGCTGCCTCCTCATATCTAGAAGGCTCAGAGTCAAGGATGTTGGTAGCCATTGCCATATAGCTACAAAACCTCTCAGGTGGTCTTCTCTCTCTGACCAGCCTCTTAGGCGCAGCAATAGATGTGGCCTCTCTCAAGGTGTCCTGAAGCCACTTGGGCTTCCTCTTCCCTGAGCATACTTCTCCCATTGGAGAATGAAACTCCTCCTCCTCATCATCGGGGCTGAACTCACGGCGTTTTGTCTCTATTTTGTCCTCTTGCACGCACCTAAACGCTGTAGATCTTTGGTACGTGTGAATTTTCCATCATTGGACTCCCCCAGTGGTTGTTATGTGGTACTCTGCATGCTACCGTAGCACCACCCCTCGACTGCGCGAGCCACTACCCAGCGACGGACTGACATGGAAGTCACTTAGATGTACCCTATGCCAATCCTCCACGATCCACCCTTTTCTGGATCCTTGTATTTGAATCAAGCTAGCTGAGGTGGCTGATCCCAGATACTCTAACTCGTGACCTCCTAAAGGCCCTGTCCTCCTCGAACTTTACATCCCGCCTAACAACAACTTTCCTCTGCGCAGGAATGTAAATCCGAAAGGCCTTGGAGGTCTCATTGTAGCCCACAAAGATACCCTTCTCTGCGGTGGGCTCTAGTTTGGTCCTCTTCTCCTTGGGTATGTAGGAGTATGTAATGCACCCAAAGATACGAAGATGACCAATATCGGGCTTCTTCCCAGAAAAAGCCTCCTCCGGAGTCATGTGCCCCAAGGCACGATGCGGACTCCTGTTCTGCAAGTAAACAACTGTGTTGCAGGCCTCTGCCCACAAAAACAATGGCAACCCCTGATCATGTAACATGGCTTTGGCAGCCCCTCCGATGGATTTGTTCTTCCTCTCCGCAACCCCGTTTTGCTGGGGGTTGTAAGGAACAGTGAACTCCCTCCTAATGCCTGCCTCCGCACAATAGTCAACAAACTCTCCAAGGGTGTACTCTCCCCCATTGTCCGACCTCGGGGACTTGATCTTCCGGCCTGTCTGTGTCTCCACAAGAGCTCTAAACTCCTGAAACCGCTTGAAGACCTCACTCTTGGTCTTCAAGAAATAAATCCAGGTCCTCCTGGAGTGATCATCGATGAATAACACATAGTACTCATATCCACTCAAGGAAACATGAGACATCCGACCGCTCACATCGGAATGAATCAAATCAAGTATCCCAGTCGCTCTGCTGTCACTGCTGGGAAAAGGGGATTTGGCAAACTTGCCCATCGCACATCCTCTGCAAGTATCAAAGTGATCAGTACTGAAATCTGGCACACCTGTAGTGATCTCCCGTAAAGTCCTCAAGGCTCCATGATACATGTGCCCCATCCTGCGGTGCCAAATCTCACACAACTCAGAACTGCTAGCTCTGCTGTCGGTACTACTGCTCAATGCCAAAAGGGGCTG